>WTSP01001424.1:2711-54118 GCA_025331215.1 Actenoides lindsayi | reverse complement strand
CTGGCTGGGGCTCTGAGCAACCTGCTCTAGTGGGAGGTGTCCCTGCCCATGGCAGGGGGGTTGGAACTGGGTGATCTCTAAGGTCCCTTCCAACCCTGACAATTCTATGATTCTGTGATTCTATGACATCATCCTGTTTCCCACATCACTGAGGATTTGGGAGGAGGGGAGGGTGCTCGCACCTCTTGTTGAAGAGGCTCTCGTGGCCGGCGTGCCAGCTGCCGGGTCTGTTGTATCTGGACATATCTCAATGTGTTCAGCACGTTGGAGCTGTTCCACTCTGCACTCAATCCTGAGGTAGGAATTCAGCCACGTTTAAGGGACAAATTTATCATTTCCTCAGATATTTCCAGAGAGTTGTACTAGCAACGTACTTGGGCTCACATCTCCTGTCTGCTGGGAGCGCGCGGGAGTTATCAGTTCCCTCTCAAATGATGCGATGCACAGAGTGATGTTATTTTAGCCTTGGCAGCAAGCAAGCTAGAAAGTTAGGAAAGGAAATGCTAGGAAAAGAGAAAACAGAAATGTGTCCCTTTTTTATTTTTTTCAGGCTGCAGCTCCTACTGCTACAGCTGCTGTCGTGGTAAAAGCTGTTACTGCTACTCACTGACTGTCTTTTGCCTAGAGGGAAGAGCGTGTTGTATGACTGTCCTGTAATGCATCCTCCTCACGGAAGACCTTTCTTGCTCCCACCCTCTTCACTCACACTTCTGCTTCTTGTTTTTCCCTATTTCTTTAAGAGGAACGTAGTTGGTGGCAAAACTGCTGCCGTCTTGGCTGCGTTGTTAGCGCCTTTCCACACACGTAGAATTTTACTCTCGTTCTATTACATTATTGAGTAGGCATCTCGCGAGGTGGGGAAAAAAAATAAATCTCCATTTTTCAAGGTAGAAAAATAGGATGAATTTCTTTCTTTCTTTCATATGGCGTAACCCAACCAAGTGAATATTACACTGCCACTGTCAGCTGTTCAGATACCTCTGCTCAATACATGACACTTTTAAAATGAGAATTTTTTAGAAGGATGATCTGAATTCTGTTTCTCTGCTTCCAAAAGCCAGAGTAGGCTTGAATTTTTGCTTTTTTTTTTTTTCATAAACTCAGCATAGACTTAGATTAATTTAAAACAAGTCTGCTGCAGATAAAGAAGTGCAAGTCCAAAGGAGGAGAGTGGAGGCTCGTTTATTTTGTTTCTTTGTGGGGTTTTTTTTTGTTTGTGTTTCAGTATTATCATCCTGTTTCTACTTCCAGATGGTAATATTGAATATTTTTTTTAAGTTTATATTTCATATTACATGCAAGTATATTTACACTGCACTAATGTAATATTACTCTGTGGATTAGAAATATTATTTAGATTGTCGTTTAAGGAAATGATAGGTAGTGGGAACATCCTGTTGTCTCTGCTGTCTGAATTAGCCAGCATAATCAAATAAAAAGAGAAATGCATAAGCTAACCAGGAGATAAAATACAGTCAAAAATGGAGTAGAAAGGGACTAGTCTGCTGATGTCAGAGTGACAAAGCTTAGCTTCAGCAAAGGTGAGAAATTAAATCATTTTGAGCTCATGACCATGATCTAGGTTTATAGAGGCAGCTGCATAGAATTCAGGTTTTTTTTTTCCCCTTTGTTTTATTACTAGTACTTCTACTACTATTAAATCTTACATTTCACCCTCAACTTCCCTTCTCATGTGGTGTCCATTCATAAAAATAGTGTATCTATAAGATGATGTGTTCTCTGAAGATGACTTCCAGTATTTTTTGTTATTAATGAAGCTGGTATGTAAGCCATGTATTTCTCTCTTTGTAGTGTGCCTTTCTGTGTCCTGGAAACCGCTTACGATCTTGAACTAGTAATACTGTCCCCCTTCCCCCAAAATGAAATTTTTCATCTCTGAACAGAAGTAACGTTCATTATATGGTCATGTGCCTAAATTGGACAGTGTAAGGCTGCAATTCCTCAAAGCTTAAGCTTATACTTAACTTTAATCATGTACTTAGCGCCGTTCCTATGCAGCTAAATGTTTTGACATGTGCTTTTGTCCCATTAATACCGATGGGTTTTAGGCATATGCTTCAAAAGGCTTTGAATGTACCCAAGTTCAGCTCTGAGTGAAATAGGTGGTTTGGGGCAGAAGCAGTGCATGTTTGAAAGTCTACAAACAAATAGAAAAACCCGTGGGTCCTTATGTGCTTATTACTGTGAAGATTGCAATGAATTTCTCCGTCTTTCTACTTTCAATTGTTATTTAGATGGTTTATAAATTGGGAGCGTGTTGTAATTTAGCAGGGGAAGTGCTGACCATCAGCAGGCACTTGAATTACAAGCAGATGTTACCATGCTGATCGGAGAGTTTGCCTTTAGTCTTGCTTCTCAGCACTGGAAATGAGGGTCCTCTCTTGAGGCAGAACTAGTCAACCAAATGCAAGTGCTACCACGTGAAGGTCGCCCATGTGCACAGCAGCGTCCAGCTGCATAACTTCGCTGAACATTCAAAATAGGAAACAATAAATAAAACATTCCCTCAGTTAGGGTGGTCCCATATCTTCTGTATTCCTAGGAGGTAGAGGTTGCTATGGCAACTCCTCATTTACTTGCTTTTTTTTTTTTATTCTCCATATATTGATAATTATATTAAGCAGCATGTAAAGCTGCTAGTTGGTGCAGAGCTGTATTGCTGTCCTGGAGCTGCGGTAAACTCTATACCCTTCCTTTTGAAAATACATCCCTTCCTGTGTTTGCAGGCATGCTGTGCTCTCCTTTCACCAGTATGGACTGGCTGGTCACGTAGCACAAAGCAATACTGAACTGTGCATGAATTGTGTGTATTTGATTGCGTTCGTGTAGCCCTTGCCAAAGGTTGCCACAGCACCTGCTCATTTCTCTTCTGTGCTTAGTCCAACACCACGTGTTGCTTTTGGAGGTGTTCTCGGAGGTGTACCTTCCATACCTGTGCCAGTTGCTTCTCTGCCTTCTGGGCTGGTGAATCTTACACAGCCTTGCTGGGAATCACTGCTGGGAGGAGAATATGAAGTTCAAACAGGAATCCAAGAAAGGTGGAGCTGAGCTGGGAGATTTGTAAGCTGAGTGTATGTTTCTACATCAGCATCACCAGATTTGAAAGACTTGTGAGTTAGCGTTGTAGCTTAGTGCCTGCTCTCTCTGGGGACTTGCCATTTGAATAAAAGAAAACAAGGCAAGGCAGCCAGCATGCACCCATCCTGCTCTGGACCAGAAGCAAGCTCTCTGACTTAAGGATGTTGCATCTGCTCAGCAATATATCTCAGCACCACCTGTGAATCCTGGACTGTAAGTACAAGTGTGGTGTCTTAACAGAGAAGAGCTTGACTTTCACTGCAGCTTCTAGGAGAGCCTGTGTCAGCAACCTGACATATTTTTCGATGTTTCATTTATTCTTATCTGTTTGTTTGGGTTTTTTTAAAAGCATGGCCGTGCCCTAGATTTTACATGGCCAGTGAAGTGCAGTGCCCTCCCGTCAGGGCTCTCCATCACATCTTCTGTTTAGAAACTGGAGCTGGTCTCACTCCTGGGATCCAGCTGCAGCCACCGCTGCCTCTGTGCCAGGGGAGAGCAGGGTCAGGCAGGTCCCTGTCTTGTGCTGGGGCCCATGGAAAGAGTCTCTTTTCTATAAGTCCAACAGGACCCAAACTCTCCCAGTTTCAGGGGTGTACAGGTGGTAGGCTCTTATTTAAAAGCCTTTTGCTCTTGCTAGTATTCTGTCAGTTGGTTTAATCCATGCTGTGTAGTTGTTTCTCCCTCGTCTATGGGTGCAAGTACCCATTACCACAGCATGATGGGGTGTAAAATTATTTTATATATTCTCAGCTTCATGGCCAAGTCAACAGCCTTAATTGCTTTGGCAGTACTCCAGTAGTACTGGAATTGAATGATTTTGGCGTTATCACACCGACTTCCAATTGCATATAATCGTAATCAAACAGGATATTCAGTTTAAAGCTCTTTGCCAATCTCTCGAAAGCCATTTTGTCTCTGTGCATCACCTGCCATGAGTGGCTTCGGTTCCTAAAAGAAAGTACAAGTGGGAGTGTAGGAGGGGGATTTGAGCGTTTTGGTTGCACAAAGTAACTTGTTAGACATACCCGAATACTTTTACAGTTTAAAAAGTTGTGGTTTCAAACTGAAAGCCTATCCAAGGGAAGGGGGTGGGGAAAAAAAAAAAGGAGGGGTGAATTTTCATGTGCTCATTAAAATTAGCAAATTAATAGAGAATTATTTATAACCTTTTTTTTGTTTGTGTACAGGGTTTTTTTTGTGGGTTTTGTTTTCTTTTTTTTGTTGTCAGGTGTTTTTCAATATCAAGTCCACTGATATAAATTGAACATTTCTGATTGTAAAGCTTCTAGCAGTAAGTTTTAGCAGACAAAGATGGTGCTGATTTCATCAGTGTCAGGTTCTTTTGTTACTTTCACAGCCATGATACGTTAGCCTTATGACAGTGTAAACACAGAACCATTCTCTTTAATTTTAGTGATAAAAATAAATTGTAAAACATCTGTGATATGTTGCTGCTAAGAAAGCCAGCTAGGATGTTTTAGTGCATGGCCTACTTACATATATGGCAGAATAATGTTAGAGGGAAATAATTTCTTAAACATTGTGTGATTACAAGTAATCTTGGAAGTGTAAATTGGCCTTTTGTAATGTTTATTTCACCTGAACTACAGAAGTGGTACTTTCTTTTACTCTAATCCTGTTACATTAGAGACACAAACCCATTTATCCTAGCATGCAGTACTAATTTTTTACAACTGCTTGAATTATGCTAAGTGACCCTGGGCAGCCTGAGGAACATCAGCAGACGTTTTGACCTTGCTTCTTTCTGCGATCAGCAAAGTTGAAATTAAAATATCAAGAGAAACAATTTCCGTAGGAAAATTGTAAAAGTTAATAGAGTTGAATCTGCTTTTGCATTCATGTTCCCGTTAAGTCAGTTCTATTCGCGTTATATTTCTGAAGCACGTGAAAACAATAAAGCCACTACTTTTTTGAAATCTTTGATGTAACAGATAAAACAGAAAAGCTTTAAATTGAATTTCCTAAGGGCATGTTTCATTTGCTCGTGCATCAGGTATTGTATGTTAATAAAATTGAAGATTATTAGTAAAAACTACTTATTAAGAATTAATTGCTTTGTGATTGTGGCAGTTGTTTTGTGATAGATTTAGAAGGGCTGTATAGTACAGGCCAGGGGGACAAATTCAGAGAGAGTTTCTGTCCCAGCCAACTTTCTGTGATTGAGTAGCGGTGTGGTTGAATTTCACTCATTTTGCCTCGCTTAGCAGAGTTTCTTTTAATTAAAATCAATACATTGCTCACAGGCTGGCATTTCTCAAAATGGGCACGAGCACAAGGTGTTTCTTCAGGTCGGGGAAGTTCTTGCTTCTCTATAGTTGTTACACAGGGAATTTGGGTGAGCTGAGTCGGTCCCGCGTTAGGCTGGATTCCTGCCCCTCTGCTGTACCCACCCGTGGGCACCTCCAGTGCTGCGAAGACAAAGCACTGAGCAGTGCCATCATCCCGCTGTGGAGATCACCACTTCTAATCCTTCCAGGTGTGGGAGGATCCCTTTGTTTTTACAGTGTTAGTTCTGCTGATGAAACACGGGGAATGGCGATTTAACTCTTCTCCATCCCATATAGTCTAATGTGTGACCAGATGCAAAGAAACATTCTAAGTTGTCAGCCCTGAGTAGTAAAGGAGAATAAATTTTAGATGGCAGATAACAGTCTCTCTTTGCCTCTCATCATTGATCTGAAATAATACTGGATGATAACATACAGCGCTGCCACTGATAGTTACAACAGAATATTCAAAGAAAAACGTGTTAAGGAGACTTAGTAATCTCATAATATGTATTTTTAAGGATATATGCAGAAAAGGAAACTACTTGTCACCATCTGGATCAATACTTTCAACAAATCATAATAAATGCTACTTACTGCTACTTAGTAGAGCATAATTAGTATTCAGTAAACCAATATTAAAATGTATGCTGTGCTTTAAACTGTTTGACTGTATTAGCATTTAAATACCCTATTGTGTATTTGCTATTTCTTCTCTTCTTATAAAACTGTATTCTCTAGAGTTCAAAATGATTAATTTCCTTTAGAATATGTACAATGCTAGGATTTAACAATTCCTTGTATTTAATAATTGCTCAGTAGCCAGGCTTATTATTTTGCATAAGCACTTGGGTACAGAGTCGTCCAATATTAGGTCAATCATGCTAATAGTGAGCTCTGCAGAGCACTTCCCTTCTCCTCCGGTCCCTGGCTGCAGAGCGGCTGGCCGGGGAGGATGAGAAGGGCTTCCACCGTGCAAGCACTGTACGAATTCATTTCACATGTCATCCTTCATTTTCTGCCTACGAGAACAATTGACAGCTGGATCAGGGGCTTGACATGTCTTCGGAGAGTTTTGCCCTCCTTGGCATTTGCAGACAATAGTACAGCTCTGTCTGACAAACAAAACCTTTTTTTCCTTATTTTTTTTTTTTATCTTATGGAGTTTTTTTTCAGCAAACTGATTTTCCCTGCTCTTGCTCTTGCTCACGAGAAGCTATTCCCTCCTGTGCACGAGGGGCATCAAACACCACTGACATAATTTAACTCAGGCTCCAGGTTTAGCCCCTGCAATGCAATGATGGGGCTTCCCTCCGCCGTGATACTTAATCAAAGTATTTATGGAAAGTCCTGTATAACTCTTGGAAATTATATTCCCTCTTTGTCTCCTCCCCATATAATCTAACCTTTTTTCCCTCTTGCAGCTTTGAATAAGTTATTAAATACATGGCAGCTGAGCTGGTAAAGTGATTTACATCCTGCTTGCAGGGCTAGCCTTGAATATGATAAGTGTGCCTGTCTGAAAGATGGAGCTAAAAAGGAAAAATCTCCAGAAAAAGGCGGTGAGGCAACTTTTCTGTTAGCAGGAGCGTGTTGAGAAAATCTGGTAATAAAAATGAGGGTTGAGTTTGGCCGGTTTCAGAGTAGTGTATTGTACCTACAGGCCGTTTTAGGAAGCAGCTAACTTTGTCTTCTCCTTATCGTCCTCCCTGCGATGGAGGTGGAGGGGTTGAAGCTGTCCCAGCTGTGGGGACCTGGCATCTCTTGCTGCTACTGGGCTGAGCATCCTTTCTGCCTGCCTCAGAGTAGGGGATACCTTTAGTCATGTCAGAGCTCTGTGCGGTGAGAAAAGGCTTTTAAACTCATTTTATAGGATGGAATCTGAGGCCTGTTGAGGAATCAGCGTGGAAAAGCCTGAAACACGGCACCTTTGTTATGGTTCTTAGACCACAGGGACAACTTAGTGTGTCTTGTGTGACTCAGTTCACCATTTTCAAGGGAAGGAGAAACCCTGTGGTGGTCCTGTTGTAAAGCGTTCCTCACGCTCACGTCCTTTGTTGAAGGATCTGTTTTGGATGCTTTGCCCCTCAGCAGTGTTGGAGAAAAAAGTCTGTTTTCCCTGTTCCTTGGGGTCCCTCCTGAGTTGTCAGCATCAGCCTGCGAGGTTCCTGCTTGGGGTGGGTGCACAATTCAGTCCTGGGGGTAAGAGTAGGAGAAAGGCCTTAAAAAAGAACAAGGCAGGAACATCAGCAGAGCTGGGCGGGAGTGTTTTGGCGGGAAGTAGAGGGTCAGCCCTGCCCCTTCCAGAATGCCTGCTGAGTAGGGGCTGGTGGAGCCAGGCAGAGTTCACAGGCCTAAATCTGAGATTAAAACGATGTCATTTTGACAAATGTGGCTGAGGACATAAAGAAGTAATTAACCAAAACAATCTCTGTTTCCCATGTAGGCTTTACTCTCGTTGAAGTTTGGAGATGGGAGCGTTTCCTTATCCCTGCTATTTCTAGGGGTGGGAAAGAGAGTTGTTTCCTTACTGAAATAAAAGTGTGATTCAGCTGTTTAGCTAAACAAAATTAGTAATGTTTAGGAGCAGGTTCCAAGCTCAGCATTTTTTTAAGTACAGTAAAATCCATCTTTTCTTTGATGCAGACATATTAGCAGTTGAAAAGAGAATTAGGGATGGGATTTTAGAAGGAAGGTGCAGGCTTAATAAAGGCACAAATTTATTAAGGTGTCCTATCCAGCAGTTTTTAAAAGGATGCTCTGTGTGAGTTTGGGTGCTTCTGCTGTACAGGGACACAGGTCAGGCTCTCTTCATGCACTGGGTGATTGATTTGTGCCCTTGAATTCTTCACCTTTTCTGCCAGAGGGAAAAGATGCCGCAGGGGGGAATCACCACTCCCCTTCTCCGAGGTTTCTTCCTTGACCCGTTATCTGCATAGGCCTCCAGGCATAAGTGATTTTGTATTAATGTTCCCCTGAATGATTGAATAATGAATTTGTGAGCTCATCTTTTAAGGTGGTATCATTCCTCTGCAGTTGTCTGGAAAACAGGACTTCTGCCTGTCTTGCCCCCGCAGGAGAGTTAAGCACTGTGGTGTCCTGAAGATGCTTTCGGGAGGGATGTCAGAGAATCAGGGTCTCAAAACAACCTGGTGAAAATCAACGGTATTGAGGGTTGTAAATGAGCATGGAAATGTTTTACTCATGTTTCCCAGAAGGTTCTTCATCCTCACCTGTAGTCTGATCAAATCTGCCATGCTGCAGGATATTCATTCTCTCTTCCTATGCATTTGTGTGGCAGGGATTTGAGGCTCCCTGCTCAGTTAAGTCTCCGAGTTTGATTTTTTGGACTGAAAATATAACTAAAAAACCACCCATGACCTTGCAGTAATATTTTGTTTTTCATAAATGCAGGCATTCTAGCCTCTGTCAGTCTGTGCTGCTCAGAGATGGATAGCCTTGAACAAACCTGCTGTCTGCTGAGGGTGTAGTATTGATAAGTGCTTAAAGGAGCACTGTGCATCCTTCTTTATCAAGGGGATTGCATCTCCGATAAGGCAAGGAACAATAGCAGTTGGATTGATACTTGATTTGAATGAGAGGGATTTCTTAGATCCTTTGGTGTAGCTAGGAAATAAAAAATGAGCCTTAGAGAAGAATTGCAGATGGTTTCTGAAATACCCAGCAACACTCTGGTCCCTCTCCCTGTAGGCTGCTTAGCTGAGAAACTCAGCTCTGTATCTTGTGTAGGTAAAATTGCAGTCAAATCTGTCTGAACTCTTTCTGCTTTTAGAAAACATGTCACCGAGGTGAAGATTTAAATCAGGCTTTTAAATTCCAGTGGTAGTGGTAAAAACACATTTCACACCACCACATTAATTGGTGAATTGCAATTAATTTCCTGTAGAAGCACGTATTATGTTCTCATTAATACCACATGACGCACCATAATGAGTATTGTTACGGTGAATTCTGAATTAATTATTAATGTCTTTGCTGCTGATTTTAATGCCTCTGCTTGAGTTGTTTGCATCTCTGGCAGGAAACTGCTGATACAGTCCATGCCACTTTTGCATTTACTTTCACTATGATTGTAAGGAATGTTAGCTGAGGGTCTGTGTAAATGGAGTCTTTACCTTTGCCCTTTATGAAAGAAAAGGTTATTCTCAGCCAGTGGTCCTTCATACCATGCTGAGCATGCCCATGGGTGCTTTCTTGTGGTGATGGACTTTTTAAAGTTAGTGAGACCACAAGGATACTGTGGTGGTTCTTGGGTTCACCACTGGCCTGGGGTTTATCTGAAGTGCTGGTGTGATTGGGAAGGGTGGTGACCCCGTTTGTGTTTAGTATACAGTGCCCTTGGTGAACTCTGCCATTTCCAGAGCTGGTTTACTTGTGTTAACAAGGAATGGTAATGAGAGGAAAGCAAAATGACCAGAAAATGTTAAGAAAGCTAGAAATTGGTGTGTAGTGGCTTTGGTGGATCCACCCTGATTTACAGCATCTGGAGATCGTAGCCGGTATATTATAGGCAGTGGATAAGGATGGAGGCAAGAAATTATGCATCAGAAATACTCGAGATTTTTGTGGTTTAACTGGAGGCATGCATGTTTTCTGTGTATCAAATAATGGCAGTTGGTATGGGAGAGGTTTGGGTTTTTTACCTGTCTTGTGAACCTTGAAATTTTTTCTTCATTCATACTGCTTTCCTCCTCTTCTCCACCTTATTCACCCTAATCAGTGAAAAACTAATGAAATATTCTTTATTATAATGTAAAGTTATTTCTCACTCCCTTTTTTCTTGCGTGTTTTCTTCTTAGGGTCTTTGAGTAGAATAGAAAAAAGTGAGAGAAAGCTTAAAAATGCAGTGACTTCCTACAGAATTACCTGGATTGTGAGAGCCTTTAAGGTAGAAAATGTCTGAAGCATTCACTCAAATATACATCAACTTAGGAAATATTTTAAAGACCGTAAAGCACAGTACCAGATCAATTAATATATTTTGGGGGTCACATTCACTGAGCAAGGTGATACCTGTACTAATGAATAAATCTGAATATGAAGCTGAGATTCTCCAACTTGTGGAGCAGTTAAGTGGTTAAAATTGATGTTCAGTGTTTACAAATGGAGCTGGTTTTCTGAGAGAAGATGGAGTCAGACTGTACCAGTTTAATAGCTAGCACAGTACAGACTTGGAGGTGTGTTTATTCAAGAACATTATGTCCGAATGAGTCTTGAGGAATATCAAATCAGGCTGAGCTTTGATGTACTAACTTTAAATATGAGGAACTTAATTATGAGTGATGTGACATTAATTTTAACTGTTAGAACAATATAGCATTTGCCTAAGGAAAGAAATACATGCTTCATGAAAAACCAAATAGTATCATTTTATAAATTAGCCATTGATTCTCCTAAGACATACACATGATAAACTTATGATGTGATAAACCTATAATGTTAATTACTGTTAACCATGTTGAATAAAAGGCGCTGATCATTTTGAAGGAAGAAAATAAACAACTTGACAGTTGGAAAATAGAAATTAAAATCCATACAGACATTTTTTTGAAAGAATGTACTGTAAAAAATCAAGTACTTTTGTCATGGCAAGACTGTGTAGTGAATTAACATTTCTGATTTAAAAAGGTGAGGATCTTCTTCATTTTGAACTTTAAAAAAAATAAAAGAAACTGCTATTTGAGTCTAATGAAAAATTCAGCAAGCCCAACAACTTTTCTTTGGCAGTGGTTTCTAACACATGCTTAGGGTGTAATAGTTTGATTCTTCTCTGATAAATGGTTTCAGTGATCAGTGAAATAGCCCGTGCACTTTCTTCAAATATTTTATATTGATGATGATCTTTTGTAATACTTGACACTCTTGTAAAGTTCCAGTATCTGATTCCACTTATACCTGACATGGCAAATTCTGCTAGTTCTTTGGGGGTGTTTTGGAGGTAGTGAATAGAAAGAAGTAAAGTATATGTTGGTCTATTAAGGATAGATAGATAGATTATAGATGAAAAATGCTAAAAAAATACTTGCCCTGATAATGTGTTAAGTAATTTAGTTTACTGTCAAGGCAGAAATCCATTTTTCAGTCAAGAATCTCAAACTAGCTGTAGCTTTTTTTTATTTTGCTCCTGTAGCAATCGGAAAAGCCTGTAAAATCAGGCTCCTGGACACAGTTAGTCCTCAAGTGTTCTTAAACTGAGTGTCTACACTCAAAGTCCTCATTACCTTTTTGATCTTTGGTACCAACATCAACATGTAAGACAAGACCAATATATTTTAATTACGTATACTTTGGCATGACAAGTTCTGTTCTCTCCGGTGGTCACAAATGGCACAGAGCAGTGCTACCTCATGTCATGTGCTTGTGCACTGGTAAACCTCAGCAGGATCTCTAATTATAGGCAGTAATTAGTATAAGGATTTTTACGAATCTTTTATCTGTATATATGTGAAATGAAGCGCGTAACGTTGATCAAGTGTGCATCAATGTTTTAAAAGAAATACTTCTCAGCCTTCATAGTTCACCACATTGCCTCATAAGCCACAACAACTAATTCATGCTTGAGGTGAATTAATGTTCTTATCTTTTAAGGGAAAAGAAAAATCCAACAAGCGAGCAAACAAACCAGAACAAACTCCCAAACCCAGCCATTTCCAGCCAATTTCTGTCTTTCTCAGTCCCAGGTGAGCTAGAGAGACTTCTTGACATTTGAATCTCCACCTCCTGATTAGCAGGCTCTGCTCTCCAGCCTGTTTGAGAGCATGAAAAGACATCTGTAGCCAGGCCAAATTCCTGGAGAATGGCTTGTTCTGGTGCCGAGCCAGCATGCCGGGCTCCGTAGGGGGCTGAGGATTGCTGCAGATGAACAGAGCTCTCAACCTTTCTGCTTGGACTTGCAGGAGGTGATGCTACTACGGATATTAATCCCTGGCTTTAAGATTACTGCTTGTAAGAGGGAAACCAGTTCCGTGTTCTCAACAGATGGCAAATGTTTTCATCTACTTTTTTTTGCTAAGTAGGTTTTATCCTTAACAGTTTTTTATATTATTTCTACCGAATTTTTTTGGATGCAAATGCTGTGTTTTTATTCCGTTGTGGTTCTTACTCGGTTATAAAATTAATCTTAAATAATGTGGGTTATGCTTGTTTTAATTTTCCACTATCATTTTAACACTGGCAGCTTAAAGTATATTTATGATGCAATCCAGTGTTGGAAAATGAGCTGTAATATACATTATACTCAGTTTCCTACAATGTAAAAATATCTTTGCAGTTATTTTCTAAGCAATAAGTGTCCTCAGGGGCTAGAAAAGCACATACAGTTTACTTTGTTTCTTAAAGTTAATCATCACAACTCAAATGTAAACTTAAAAAAGCATTAAACGCCGAGATAAAATGTAAGGAGTATTTCATGGTTTAAAACCATGAAAGATAATACAGAGCGTTTTATTGCAAAAGGAACTTTGTGTTTCCCTTTGCAGAAATACACTCTGATAACTGATGATCAGACAGACTCTGGTGTTGGCCCCGTACAAAGCTACGGTAGCAGAACACCAGATGAGATGCAGCGAACTGCACCTTGCTGGCCGAGTAGCCACCCAAGGAGGAAACCGCTCAATTGCTAATTTTCATCCAAGTGACTTGTTACTTTTCCTGCCGTTTGCCCTATGTCTTATCTCCAATCTATTGAGAACACAAATTTCACTGTTGCGGGGGTTTTATTTATTTATTTGAAGTAGAGAGCAAATAGCAGAAAGATGAAACAGAACAGAGATTTCACTTACCTTCCTGTTTTCAAGCCATGTGTGAATTTCCAGGGCTGTTGGTAGAAATCAGCCGGCCAAACGCCCGTGGAGCACTTAGAGTGTTGGGCAGCCTCCTCTGACTTGTTTCCTGCATGATTCATGACTCTTTCCTTGGTATAAATAATTTGAATTCTGCTTCTTGCTGTGAGAGTTTGAGTAATGTGTCTTCAGAACAGGCTCAATCCTTAAGTGGGGAAATACCAACATTTAACAAAAAAAAAAAAAAGAAAAAGGCATTTTGGTCAGGACCAGCAAGTTGTGTGTCACAAAACACTTTATTCTTCGAAATTCCTCCCAAATCAACTGTAATGAGGGTAAAGTAGGACACACGGATTAGCTAAAATATATTTAAAATACTATATGAGAAAAGGAAGGGCATAATCTTTCTCATTAAATGAGCCTAGCAAGTATCATGGCATTGTTAGTGTGGTAGAAGGGATATGTCCCGTTAAGTATATTTGTATGACATGGAATGTCTGAGACTAAAAGCAATTTATATGTAACTTAAGGAATAATTGATATCGATTTGGAATGAAGAATGCAATAATCTTGTTTTTAAAAGATTCATACAGCTTGCAATTGTATGAAAAGTTGGTTCTATTACACCTTCCCTGCAGCAACAGACCATAAAGATTGGTTCTACATTAAAAGCAATATTTGAATGAAAAAAATATGCTGTACAGAGTTTCAACTATCTTTTCTCTAGCTGCTCTTGCTTTCTCTTCTCAGATGTGCCAGCATGAATGTTCCCAAGAGGGGCCACTACCCTGGTAGTGTAATAATACCTAACACTTTGATAGCAGTTTACACCTTTGCAGCTCTATACAAATGAATGAATTCATTCTCAAAACACCTTTGAAAGAAGAACTCTTTGAATATTGTGTAGGAAAAGGGATTAATGAACAATCATATTTGTAACTTATTTTTCATTTTCCAGGAATACTTGTTCAATCAAATTCCAGCTTACAAGGTGGCTCGTGAATAAGAAAAACATTTGTAAATACTCAAGCAAAATAGACTGTATGCACAAGCATTTGCATCAGGAGAATTTTATCACTTGGAAATCTCTTTTGAAGAGCAGGGAACAAAAGAAAATTCTATTTCAAAAGGTTGCCCAACTCCTAGTTCAAGGTATAACCAACATATGCTCAAAGTAGTAATTCTGGTAGAGTGGCATATATTGGCAGCTTTGGCTGTTATTTGGTTGTGCATGAACATACACGTTTTTCTATTTGCTGTAGCTTGGGGTTCAGAATCTAGATTTTTATTAACTTCACTGAAAAAAAAAAATGCTCTCAGCTCACAAGTAAGGCTGTTTTTGCTTGGAAAACTTACCTTCAGAGTCTGAAGGAGAAAGGTGTAATGATTGATTTTTCATTTCTGCAGCCAGCAAGAGGTAAAAGTTCTGGGAAAGGTGTGCTTTGTATCTTGATGGTGTGTGGGTTCTCATTCTGGAGCTCGATGATGGAACTGAACCGTTTGTGCTGCTTGCCGTGTTGGTGCTGAGTAAGCAGCAGCAAGAAAAGGCAGCACAGAAATGATAGGAAAAGCTACAGAATCTCAGAAGAGTAGCTTTTGCCCACCCAGTTTGCAGTTAGTGGTGCTGGTTATTTCAAGAAGTTTTTCTGGGTGTCTGGAAAGGCACAAACAGAAGTCGCTGCATAGGGCTGTCTGATGAAACAGAGATGTCATTCCTTTCATGTTGTGCTAACTTTGAGAAAGCAGCACAGCAATACTCTGGTTAGCACACCACAGTAGGGCTTTCATTTCTCTCAATTTTTGTGCACGTTACCTTCTTTTACTACCTTTCCTCCCACCCAGTCACTACCATACATCTCTGTGGCACTTGGTAGGAGTTCCTGCACCACAGCTCCTGAGCAGACCTACCATCTAAAAATCCATCCAGCCTTCTCCAGTGCTTTATCAGTTTATTACAGGCGAAGACATCCTTAGGGACTTGTGTGTTAAACGGTTCCTTTGAACACGAGCAGAGGGACTGTTGTTTCCTGTGCGGTGCTTGCATGCCTACTTATTTTGGGGAAAACTTGCCCAAAAATATGGCAGCTTTACTGCACGGCAATCCTTGGGCCGGCCCTGGGCTTTTGGTTAGTTGTTGTTGCTGCTGAGGTAGTGCAAGTTTCTGGGTAGTTACTGGGATAGAACATGACATTAGCTATTGCCACGTAATGTGACAGCTGGTCTGGGTCACCTGTACCAATGGTGGGTGGAAACAGAATTGGTGTGCAGGAGGCATTGCCCATGTGTTGAGGAGGATGAGGGTTATTTAATAACTGACGCAAAAAGAAGTGAAAGCCCAAAGTAAATGTGGAAGGTTTCCAATATCACCAAGATTGCGAGGAAGGAGAAATTTGTACAGACAAAGACTAAATTGAGAATGTACTTGGGAATTGTGCTTGTTCTCAAGACTTCAAACCACATATGTGCTTCCCCTGCTTATTGCAGCATGTTGTCTACTAAAGTGCATTGGTATTTTTCCAAAGAAATCCTGGTGACCAGTTGCTGTAGATTGGGCTGTGCAATTGCTTGAAGTCACAGTACCCAATACTTGAAAACATTTGGAGTCCTAAATGTAGTTAGAGATGTTTGTTTGCAGTGGACGAGAATTTTGCACCGAGGTTGCTAGACGTTGGGGAGGCTGTTTCTCAGCAGATGCTCTGATTTGCTGGTTCAGGACTCAGAAGCAGTGAGTTTTACCACGGACTTGGAATCCAAACCAACTGCTACTGCAGCAGTACTGTAGGTTGTAATACTAAACTATAGATTCACTATGATACAGAACTTCCTTTTCTCCTAGTTTTCTGAACATTCCTTAATATTTTTACTTAGTGGAGATGGTGAAGGGTATCCATGCTTAGGTGGTGAAGAGGACCAGGTTCAGAACCTGAGCCTCAAAGATCTCTTGGCCAAGCAGAAACAGTGCTGTAAAGAGAGAAGCGATGTTGCTGTCATGGTAAGTCTGAACAGATTTCAAGCTGTGACCATAAAATAGTTCTCAAGGAAGGTTACGTGTGATTGATTTATTTTAATTTTATTTTTCTTCTTTAAAATGTGCTTCTCTGACATGGAGGTAACTTCTTGGTTTTGCTCTTTTAGAAGTCTGGATCTTTCATTTTGCGTTGTGTTAAATTCCTGAAGAGTTTTGTCTTTTAAATTTAAATGATATATTGGCTTGGAAATAAATGCATGAATGTCAGAATAAATCAATGAAAGAATATCAAAGAATAATAGGAATGAATGAGGCAAATATTACTATAAATGGGAAACAATGAAGCTCTGATCATTCCAATTTGGCATCCATAAATTCTTAGTGAGGCTGTATGTACATTAAGTTAACCATGCATGTAAGTGTTTGCAGGATTGAGATCTGGCTTAATATTGTGTCAGAGAAGTGCATAATTAAATGCATATACAAATTAAAGTGTAAAGCACATAGGAGAAAATCGATTAAAATGGAATCAAGTGAACAAGACTTAAAAGCGTCCCCAAACTAATACTGTGGTCTAATTCTTAATTGAAAACAGTTAGGAAGCTATCTCTGTATATGTAGTGCTGTATCTAAGCAACAGGTACTCATTCCTTATAGGATATTGTAATTAGAAGCAATGACAGTCTCTTCTTCAAAAGTGTAAAATGGCTTCATACATTTTCCTTTAGTTTTCAACTCCATGAAGCAAGGTGACTGCAAACAGTTTCTTGCTATTACGGTGCAGATGGTTTTGAAGACACTAAGACAGAGGTCAAGAGACTGTAGTTCTTGCTCTGCTAGTGACTTTCCAGGTTACCTTCAGCAACTTACTTCCATCTTTTTTTTTTTTCTCTTTTTCCTTTTCTTCTGCCCTGTATAGACACAGGTTTGGAGGGCATGGCTTCCTGTGGTTTGTATGGTATGTACTGTACGCTTGGATCTCATCCTTAGAATAGTTCTTGCTGTACTGTAGTAGTATGAGAAATAATGTTTGAAGTGATTGTTGTACTAGAGCAAAGCTCAGCTTTGTTTCTTATTCACCTTTACCAGTAAGAAGTGCTTCTGGTCTTGGAACTTATGGCATAACATTATCCTTCTCTTCCTCCTATGGCAGCAAAACCCTACTGGAACTGGGAAAACCTCAAGTTGAAAACAATGCAGACACATTGCTTAAAAAGACTTGATCCTTTATGTTTTAGTAAAAATGAGCACCATTCACAGAGTCCAGACCTGTGAAGATGGGGCTCGTTTCTCCTTTATGAGCAGGTAAATTCTGTGATAGTCAGGTCAGTGCAAAAACTCACCTTCAAACTGCATCAGGAGGAAGAAGATAGCACTGTGCATAGCAGTAGCCAGAATACCTGGGTCCTGCAATACCAGCTTGTGTTCTGCAAGCCCGGCAGCTTTTTGATGTTTTCAATCTTGCCACTCTCTTTTCTTTTTTTTTCCTCTTCTTATTGGAACAATAATAAAGCTATGAAAAGAGATGGCTGTTGTCATGCTGATCTGAGGCTTGGAAAATGTGAATTGGCTTAAACGCATTAGCAGTGACTCTGCTCTTGCAGAGCTAGGATGGTCTGCTTTTTAGGCATTCTCTTCCACCACTTCTGTGCACCCTCCATTTCCTTCCAAGGCTATCCTGAGTGACCCAAAGCCGAAAGTGATATTGTAGCACCAGGCTGTGAAATCGCAAGGATATAAATTATATATCAGGCAAGCTCTGGCTATACTACAGAGGCTTGAACGTGTACATTAACGTTGCCTAGTGAGTCACCTGTCTAGAGCGGTCAGCAAACTGCCCTCCCAAGGGTGATGGTAATAGACAGCCCTTGGATGAGTTTGTTTGGCAGCCTGCTGACCCCAGGCTCCGGTACTAATCTCTGATCAGTAACCATCTGCTCAATGCAACCCAAACGACTAAGCACTTTTCTAACTGTCAGGGATGACCTGGAGAAACTCATGGGGGAAATAAAACTATCAGCCACTGATTGGAATACTGATAGCCATCATTTAGTGTGGTGCTGCAGGAAACCAAATTATGCCCGCGCTCCCTGCCTCGCCGCTCAGCAATATTGTCGATTTGAAGTTAAATCTTCTTGATCAATCCGGGCTCAATTTTGCTACCTTTTGTTGTATCGAATTATGCTTCCTAATGGGAATTGTCTCCTGTAATCCAGCGGTATGCATCACTCGATAGGGAAGTGCAGTTACAGGATGTGGTGGTTTAAAAGCAGTTTGTGTCTTTCCTTGCTTTGCTTGGACTAGGCTCTGACCTGAGTTTTTATTCAAGGCTTCAGAGTGAGAGGTATTGTGGCGGTTTCACTGCGATGCAAACATGTAAAGAAGTTGGTTTGCTGGAAATCATTGTATATGGAGGAGAGATTTGCTTTTGAATTGTCCAGCCCTTTAATGGGCCGTGGAGGCAAAGCACAGAGGCTTTTACAGTTACTTATCTTGGAGCAGGAAGCAGACTTTTTGGCTGTGGTCTGCATAAACCCGTGGAAGCCAAACACCTAAAATATTAATCCATTGTCAGTCAGCATCAGCTGGTGTACACAATTTCCTAAACATCTGTTCACTCATTACCATATTAAATCTGTAGTACCGCAAATGTCTGCGTGTTAAAACAGACATCTCTATTTTAGATGCCCTAATTGTGTTTTAATTGCTGATTTCATTGCCCGGGTCTCAGGACAAAGAGTAAAATAAAGGCATTGGTGAAAACTCAGGGCCGAATATTGCAGTCCTGTCTTGGTGTTTGCTCTGATAAAACTCTGTCTGGCTGCTGCTGGGGTTCCAAGTCAGCAACGCAGTATTTGGTCTCGTGTGAGAGGGGCTGATGACAATCTTTTGACACCCATAACTCAGTATCATGGTGATACCAGCCGACACAAAAATGGACATGCACCAACACATCGTGGTTTTCTGAGCCTATGACACTGGTCTCCCTGACCCTCTCTCTCCTACCCTGTGTGGGTTGGTCTGACACTACTCTGCATAGTCTGCAGAAGTCAGGTAGTGTGTGACAGGTTAATAGGGTAGTTAAAGGGATTAAAAAAAAAGCAAGGGGCTAAACATTTTGATGCAGGAGTTTCTTCTGTTCAGTATGCCATGCCTGGGAGTTTTCCTTCCCAGTGTGCAAAGGCTGTGCAGGAATTGACTTCGATATTGGTGATGTGAAAGACTCAAATATTGATGTGTATTTTCCTAGTCCAAATGTGCTAGGAGTAGTGGGCGAGTGCACTGTAGTCTTTCCTAAATCGAAGTGCTCCGTTTCTTAGAGATGAGTTCCTCATAGCAGTGTGTTTCTGACCACATTCAGTTTTTGGAAAATGCACGTGGATTTGTCATGCTAAAAAGGTCACAGGAAGGAATTGGAGCACTGGAAGGAAGGTTTCAATTACTTGCCTGTCATCTAGTTCTAGGAATATGGATTTTTGAAATTAAGTTGGCTCATGGATTTGTTGGGCTTGCCTTATAACCATACCATGCCACTTACTGTGTTGCCTTATTTTCATTCTTTGTTGATGCAGTGATTACTGATAGCATGTGAAACAGTTTCTCTTTCCTGCTAAAGTCTCCTTGCAACTTGTGCAATCACTTGTACCGTGGCATTTATTCCAAGATGCACTTAATAGCTATTTATATATACATGGGTCCTCTTCAGTGTGAATAGTTCTATAAATACGAAAAAGGGTATGAACACTTCTTTCAAATGGACTATCTCAGGAGAATTGCTGAAAGATGGACTGCGTTTTTCTGGATATTTGATGACCACTAAAAATTTGCTGTAAACTGCCTGTAAAGTGAGGGAATGTATGGGAGGAGAGAGGTGTGTCTGAGAATCAAAGGGATGAGGAGAGATGCAATGAGCAGAAGTGGGCAGACTTCTTTGAGGGAGTGCAGGAACCGAGCTGAAGACTGCAGGAGTATGTTCTGGCATGAGCAGCAGCTGCGCTGGAGCTGGCAAAGGTTTTCACAGGAGAGAATTTTTTTTCAATTCTGATGCTGTCTGGTGGCCCCAATCCATGAGTCTGCTCCTGGTTGGGATTGACCAAGCAGCTCCCTTAGCAAGTCTCAGACAGCCTGAGCCGAGGCTGTGCTCAGATTTTGCCTGGGCTTGTGGCCAGGGGTGCTTGGATGCTGCTCGGCAGTGCTTCAGAGGGGCAGATGGAACGCAACACTCATGCCTTTGTGTTTCCATCGCCGCTTGTAGCTCACAGTCGGAGCGTGGTGTACCTGGCTCCAGTATCCAGTGCGTGGAGGGGCAGTCCACTCATTTCTCCTTGGAGCTTCGCCTGGAGGCATGAGCTGGCTCCGTTCCCAGCTCCGGGGGGCTGGGAGCGACGGGCGTTCTCTGTTGTGCGTCGGCCAAGGGCTCGGAGGAGAGTAATGCCAAGTCAGTGCACTGGCTGCTGCAGTTGGAAGATGCTGGCCCATATATTGTGTTGTAGCGGTGCCTTCCTTCCCTGCCCTCCTCCGAGGGCACTGCGCCTGGCTCCAGTGCCACGGTGCTGGGACTTGATGCTGGGCAGTGAGTCTCTGCAACCACAAACTGAGCAGCTGGAACTTAATCACTCCAGCTATCCTTAATTAAACCTGTGAATGCCCCGATGCGCTCGCCAAGTTAGCGTTTAGCCCAGGCCTACAGATGGTGAAACTGAGACACAAGGAGGTTAAGTAACTTGCCCAAGGCTGTGCAGTGAATGGTGACAGATCTCAGATTAGAGTTTGCGAGGTCCTGGCTCGCAGTGGCTCCCGTGCGCTGCTGGACCGTGCCGTCCAGCCGACTGGTTTGCTCGTGCATGCTGCTTGCATCAGAGCTTTCCCAGCCAGAAAATCTTGTCTCCCATCTCCAGGGGAAAATCTGTCACCCTCTCAGCACAATCAAATCATTGAACGTTTGCTTTTGTTTTGTTTTTCTTTTTCATATACTGGTTTAGTTTTAATTGGTACTTCAGCTTCTCAGATGATTTCCCCAATCCTCCCAGGATCACCTAGCTGATCATAAAGGATAATTTATCATTTATGCACTACCTGGAAGGTTCATAGGTGTGGAGGAGCTTTCATTGTTCGCTTGCTATTTGGAAGCCTTCTCTGCATCAGGCTAGTAATGTGAAATCACAGGCTAGCTGAGGAGCAGCTCTTTTTATACACCTTATGGCCAGTAAACAGGTGCTTTGCAAATGGTGGGTGGTGCACCGCTATCATCAGAGGAGATGCTGACACAAATACGGGTGTTACACAAGAAGCTGTTATTTTTCAGAGATACTTTGTGCTGAAAAGGTCACCTCTTCCTGTTACAGGCACTTACACTTTTCACCGGTTAAACTCCTGAGTCACTCTGGAGGTGCGTTCCTTCTCTGCCATTCCAGGGGAAGCTCTGTCAGCTGGTGCATGATGCTTTCCCCAGCCCCATCTTGCCACATCTCTCCATAGCACAGAGAGACCCCAGAACGCAGCAGACCCCTTCCATCCTCTGCCTGGAGACCCCAGTGAGTCCCCACAGCCGGCATGCACGCCCCATTCCACCGCAGAGCTGACGTGGATGCCTAGGGGACCAGGTCTCCTGCATCTGCTGCAATGTCAAAGGGCAGTGGAGGTTCAGCCTCTGCAGCACTGCTCCAGCAGTGGTTTCTGCGAGGTCTCATCTGATGAGGAGCTGTAACTCTGTTACATCAGGGTCTGCCCCACTCTTTGTATCCAAGGCCTCAGGCGGTGCTGCTTGAGGACCGTGGGGTTCACCTCAAACTGGAGTGAGAGGGGCACCATTTGGCCCTCAGATTTCATGTTGTGAAGCAACTTGTTCATGTGATAATCTCCTAAGGATTAAAAAAGCTGGAAAAGAATAAATAAATTTGGTTATGTGATTGTAATGCCTTGGGTGGAGAACAAAGAGCGGGCTGCAGCTCCTGGCTAGCGGGATTTCGCTGCAAACTCCGCGTCAGCTTGTTTAAATGTTTCTCCCTTTCATTCGGCATGTTGTGCATCTCCACACTTCCAGCTTCCTGCCACGCTGACAATATGAAATGTCAAAAGAGAAGGATTATTCCCGCAGTATCTCTAGCCCAACTGGAAGCAGAGAGTGCCAGAAACGTTAGGCAAACGCCTGCTCTGACGAGGCTGCCAGCTTCGTTTTGCCGGCCCAAAAGGTTCAGGTAGGTTGAGTAAGCTTTGGATAAGAACCCGTGCTTCTGGGTGCTTATCTGAACTGAACAGCCAAACTGTTTTGAGATCTGCCCGTTGCTTCTTGAGACCAGATGTAAACCCATATTGTGCTTGCAGGGATGGGGGGAGAGCTGGCGTGCTTGTTTATGCATGCTTAACAGTTATGAGGATATTAATTACTATTATTTAGCAATATTCTGCTATTAGAATACAACTTTAAGTCTTTCTCATTGCTTATTTTCATCTACTTTGTTCTCTTTTCACTTGATCAGGGCTGAGTAAATACTTCACGTAATTGCTTTTGCTGAATTCTTTACCTAAGATCTGACCACGAAATACTTAGTGGTTCCATATTTGAAATTACTTGTAAAAGTCTCTGATGCATCTTTCTAGGATTTTCCCTTCTTTTTGGATTGCAATTATTGTCAAATTTTGTGGTACTGGATTTCTGTATTGGCCTGTGCTTTAGTTTGCTTTTCTATATTTGCCTGTTACATGATTACCTTGTACAATATAAACTGAAATTTAAAATAGAATACACAGTTGGAAATTATTTACGAGCTCAAAAATCTGTTAGTGTTGTAGTCCTCAATCTTAGCTAGAAAATTTGAATGCCTGGATGGCTGGAGAAAGTGGTAACACGAGTTTTGTAAATATTGTTGAGCTGAATCTGAATCTTGGCTTTTCAAATTCAAGAGCCTTTTTTCCTTCCACTCTTTATCTCGATCTAATTTCTACTGTAGACCAGATTTACAGAGGCCTTGGGTTTATCTGTAAATCTGATCGCATTTGCCCTACTGTAGATTTGTGTTCACAATCCGTAAATAGATTCTTATGCCAACAGTATAGGGATACCCAGCACTTTGCTGATGGGGAGCCTGACAGCAGTTCAGAGCACAGAGTGGGAAGGAGAAGGTGAGAGGTGGGTTTTGTTCTGCCCTTCAAGCAGCTGCTTTCATTCCACGACGGCTCCTTCGCCGTCTGATCTCAGCGCGTGATAACACAGCCGTGTCAAGGGAGGGAACCAGTAATGTTTTCTATCCCCAAAATAAATACGTAAACAAATAAAAAAATGCCTATCTAAGAGGCTTGAGATGGAAGGAAGTACACTATTGGGGAGAAGGAAACTCAGGCACTTCAGGACAAAGAATCACTTTGTTCTAGGTGGGACTTCAGGGAAGCAGAGGCCGCCCTTTGTCGTCATCAACACTTGGATTGAAGTTTAGAGGGTCTGAAAATGTTTTCAGAAGGAAAGCGGTGCCATTGGTGCTTTGGCAGAGCAATAAAAGGAATACTCAAATGTACCAATTAAAAGGTGTAGATGGCATTTTTACAGCTTTGTTCTCATGCAGACTTTAGCAACAAATGCCTCCTGTATTGTAAGGCTACTTTGGTCTGAAATAATTCACTCTGATTTATATTCTTTAATTAAAGGCTTTTAACATTTAATTATGTTGGGGAAAATAGCATTGGTGCTTAGGTCAGTTTATGGCACAGGAAATAATTTTATTTTTATTTTCTAGGCTGTGATGGCAAAACAGAACTTCAGAATCTCCCTGAGTGGGCAAACCTCCCAAAATATTAGGTGTGCAGAATTGCGCGTGCACTTTCACGGCTTACATAGCAGCCCAATTATTGCCTTTACCTGATTTGCATGCATAATCACATTTATTACTTGGGTAAGCTAGCTATGCATTATGCATATTTTTACGATCACTGGTTGTACTGTACGCTTGTAAATATAACGGAGCTTTTTCTAACTGTAGTATATAATGTAATGAGAAAATTATCTGTGGAGTGGTAAAGTGGTAGCTTCTATATTGCCAGGAAGGATTTCCAGCATGCAGCAATTCTAGCTGTGAACATATCTGATTAAATTACATGAGTTTAGAATGGAAGTTGAATCAGTAAAAAGTGTTTTCATCTTCTTACTGAAGGCCAGAATTTTCAAGATGGGTGTTCAGCACCCTGTCCCAATTTTTCTTCTCTTCATTGTAGTCCCACCAAATAATATAAATAAAAGACTGCATAAAATTGTTACATGCTCAACAATTTAAAACAAGTAAATAAGTAAATCTGACTGATAACCCTCAAGTGGGTACAGTGCATATTTAGCTTCCAGGAGATGGATGTATTCAAGTCCACTTCACTTTTTATCTTAAAATCTTGGATACGAGCCTACCCTTCCAAAACTCTCAACACAAAACTATCTCACAGGTTGTCTCTATTCGCCTGCCAAGAGCTGTTGAAGCAGAAAGGCAGAAAGATGAGGACTGCAAAAAAATCTGCACTTCTTCTGTCACTCGGAGGTACTGGGGTGGCTGTATCTTCTCTTCCTGGCACCGTTATCTTTCTTACCTTTGGTACTATTGTTCCCTCCTGGTCTCCAGTTCTTGTCTTGATTAAGTATGCGATTCAAATATCGGTGCAAGACTTTTTCATTCATTAGATGATGTCACGATTTCCAGGCACTGCATATGTTGCATTGCTAGGTAGCACTTAGCAGTGTTTGGATCCCCATCTGTTACCTCAATTTGGCACATTGTGCCTGCACTTTAAACTCTAAAATGTTATGACACTGTTTCCTACGTTTCTGAGTGCCAGGTGGATTGGAGCCATTCCTTGAAGGATATGCGTGTGCAGTTTAAAGGAGTAAATAAGTTGGAATGGGTATTTGTCCTTGCTGTGAAGGGCTGAGGGTGTCGTTGAGCAATACTCAGCACAACTTAAGCCAGCTACTTCCCAGAGTAATATTCCAGCTTCATGTTAGTTATTTACTGAAAAAATGACAGCTATTTGGACATGGTTGACTGTGGTTGTGTTTATTTCTGTCAACTGCATGCGTCTCTTAGAGCAGAGATGCTTTCCCATTGCTGCATCTCAGCACATGGTAGAAGTAAGCAGTTGTCTTAACTACATAAACCTCCCGCAACGTTTCTGCTTCTTTAATAAACGCCCAGCAGCTGATTTGTTCTGTATGTCTGTTCTCTGTGTAAAGGTAGTGAGTGCTACATCTCTCCTTGTCTTTGAGTATTTTCTGTCAGCTGATGACTTACCTGGAAAAGCTTTGAAATAGTTCCCTCTGTCTCTCGAGCTATTTTTGCCATCTCCAGTTCTCTGTGTGTCTTCCAAGTTTGTTAAAACTTAAAAGCCATCTTTCTCCTTTTTTTTCTTCACCCTTTTTACCCTGGTTTGCATGGTGGGTTGGGTCAGATGACCTCCTGAGGTCCCTTCCAACCTAAATTATTCAATAGTGGTGTTTTCCTCATGCTCTTCCTGTCTCTCTTCTCACTGCAAGTACCTAGTGGGCACCTTAGCAGGTTGTGTGGAACCATATGTGCTGGAATGGTGAAGTCAAAAGCAAGCATTTCCAGTATTTTATACAAAAATGATAAAACGCCCCCAAAGTAACTTCACTAACAGTGACCTAAATACTCATTTCTGTCTGTATTTCTCCTAAAATTCATCAGAATTTAACTCCCCGTTGTGTTGGTATACTTGAGAATTGGGTTAAAAGAGCTTGAAACTGGGGGAAATAAAAAACTGGTTTGTAAACAGTGCAAGTATTTCAGTACTGACCCATTTCCAACACATTATTTTTAGTGTATGACATTTTGCATCGCTTTGCATTGAGATTTGATGTGACAGTATTAATAAACTTAAAAGAAGAAGAAGAAAAAGGCCATTTTTTTCTGGGCGAGCGATGCTTAAAATCTTATGGTCTGAAAGAACCAAGGGTAGGGACTGGGAGAGCAGCACCCTCAGGGACTGGGTTTCCCATGTGATACCTATAAAAAGATATCGTGTAACAAGATAGTACATCTAACCAAACCTCTCAAAATCATTTTATAATTTAGCAGTCACCGCCTGAGGAGCCCAAGGGATTTAAGCACAAAGAACAGCAGAGTAAAGCAGAATCCCATTAATGGAAAGGGCAGCGGGGCTGGAAAAACAGAGCATTGTTTTTGATAAGCTGTTAGGTTTGCCCTAGTCTCACGCTTGTCTCCTGATGGCAGGGTGGTGACTCTGACCTGAAGGGCCCAGCAATTATAAAACTGGGCCTATCTGCACCGAGAGGGGAGAAGCAGCAAGAAATAAGAACGAGACATCTGCTGCCGGGCAGCACGGTGTCATGGTTACTGTCCCTGCCTGTGACTGCAGCTCCAGGTCCTGGTCCGAACACGGGAGGTTTATATTTAGAAATTCAGCTCTCATGTTTGATTTACTGCTGTGCAGGAATCTCTTAAAAGGCAAGTTCTGATGATGATTTTTTTTGCCATAAATTGTCATAGAATCATAGAATGGCTTAGGCTGGAAGGGACCTTACAGATCATCTAATTCAACCTCCCTGTCAGAGGTGGGATGCGTCTCAACTAGACCAGGTTGCTCAAAGCCTCATCCAGCCTGGCCTTGAACACCTCCAGGGAGGGGGCAGCCACAGCCCCTCTGGGCAATCTATTCCAGAGTCTCTCCACCCTCGTACTGAAGAACTTTTTCCTAAGATCCAATCTAAACCTATTTTCCCTCAGTTTAAAAACATTTCCCCTCATCCTATTGCTGGACAGTCTTATTCAAGAGTCCCTCTTCAGCCTTCCTGAAGGCAGTTATAAGGTGCCCCTGGAGTCTTCTCTTCTCCAGGCTGAGCAGTCCAGCTGCCTTGGACTTCCAGAGGGCAGGCTTTGACCTCTTTAGGGGCCTGATTGAGAGAGTCCCTTGGGAGACTCCTAAATTCTGTTCAAACTTTTGTTAAAGTCAAAGAAATGTGTTAAGCACAGTCATTGAAAGCTAATTCCTGCTGTTTCGGAGAGGAACCTTTCAATTTCTAATTGACTGCTTGGTTGTTTGCTTTAACCTGACCAGACGTGTTTCTGGCTACATGTGGGGGAGAGGATTCAGACAAGGATGTACAAAGAGGTTTGAAGTTGCCCTGAAATGTGAACAGCTCGAAATAGGACTTGCTTGTCCCTTAACTCATTCCTTTTGAGAAAAACAATGCTACTCTCTGAATGATATAACTGCACAGTCTGAAAAACATATTAGGAAGTAAGACTTTGAGGGTACCTGGCTGAGTATATAGTGGACAAAATTTTGCAATTCATCATCCACTGAAAAGAGGGGTTGTTTGTTGTTGTTTTGGTTTGGTTTTTTTTCCTCTCTGAAAATACAGAGCTAGTAAATGCAAGCCATTACGAGAATTTTTTTTTTTTAATGGCATTCTTTTCTGTCTAACTGCTTTTAACTTCTCTGTGACCTGCAGTTTCGAGTACCGCTTTTGTCTAGAGGCAGTAGTGATAACAAAGCAGTTCCGTTGGTCTCGTCTGTGTACTGTAGATTTAGAAACCACTGAGCCAAATTTAACTCTACTGTAAATTCCTAAAAGTGAAATTACGCCATATGAGGAGAGTGAGTTTTATATTGTGACTTAGTGAGTTAAACAAATGCCAGCTTCTCAGCAGGAAGAGGATGGGCTGCAAGCTAGGCCAGGCTTGCCCTGTAGCGAGACACAATATACAGCCGTGTTTGCTGCATTTCAGAAGATGCACTTGACACAAGCACAGATGTGGAAGTTCTGTAATAGGTGGAAGTTTATATCCCCTGTTGTGTCCTGGATGAAGGGCTACCCATGTTGCTGGGATTGCCTCTTCTTCCTCTGCCACCACCTCATCCCCATAAAACTTTGTAAAACTTGGCTCTTCGAGAAGTTTCTACCTGGGTAGAAATAGATTCACAATCCACGTATTCTTGCGTCTGTGTTTCCAAGGATGTACATGACCTGCTTCTAAATGTATTGCAACCCCTGACTTATTCCAAGAGATTTTTTTTCCTTATGGATTGCTTTTTTGTAGCACATAGGCAAATAAATTGTCAAATGCCCGGAAAAGTGCTGTGAGTGCAAGCATGTAATTAGTTTTAGATAGAGCATTCATTAAAGCAAGTCAGTGAGTTCCTTAAGAACTGTGGACCCAATCCTCAGGATCCTGAGCTGCTGTAGCATCCTACCATATCTACCCTGTATCTGAGAGAGAACTGCCTGTGAAATGGTGTGCGAGTTTTCCTAAAGGTTATGGGCAATGAAAAACACTGCTTAAAAGGAAGAGTTGTCTAAAGTGATACAGCATTGTAGTGGTTTCAAGCCCTCTCCCTCTTACTTAGATCAGGTTAAATTCACTTTCTACCTTTAAGTAAGTAGGAACTGAGTTTTAATTGTGGCTGCCTACAGTCACTTGCAGCTTGGGCTTGTGATTGATTGGGTCCTTCAGAGCAAGCCAAAATGAACACAGGATAGTCAGCAGGAGTAAACTCAGGCCAATTAGCTCCCAGTGCTATCGGCAATGCTATGGGAAATCCATTTTTTTATCAGTAAGACTGCAGCTTGCATCAGCAGTCTCCATTCCTCATAAGCAGATCATTGACTTATAAATTCTTCTGGTATCTTTGGGATGTTTTTATCCTGTAGCCTATTGCATGTACTAAATTCGAGGGGACATATCACTAGCTGTAGCAGTGGCAAGGCTAATATTTTCTTTCGGAATGTTGTGTTGTATGTCAGCTGAAACAGCAAATGCATTTTTACGGTGTGTTTTGCTGTCACAGAATTGCATATAAGAAACAGAACATGCTCTCACTAGCTGCCTGTGTTTCTCCTCCTGATTTAATGGAGTAAATGATTGAGGTTTCTAAAACTGGGCTGAAAATTGCGGTATGTGTTGCAACTCATTTGGAAAGTAGAAAAGCTTGGTAAATCAAGGCAATTGATTAAGCACCTATCCTAGAAGATAACAGAGCAGATCTTTACGTGATGTCACTGGTAGCGTGTTCACAGGACTGAGTGTGCGTTGCTGCGTCCTTCAATTTAAATACCTACTGCTGCCTAAGGAGTATGTATGGGGCTCGCTGCTGGAAATTGTCCTTACCAGTTATGGGGCAAGGGTCCAACTAGTAACTGGAATTAGTATGGGCCAGAACTGACTGTCGAACACCTGGCACATCATCACATGCAATTAATTGCATGTTTAATGTCCTGTCTCTGCTGGGAAGTTGTCCCCACTCTGGAGCTATTTTCCAGCAGTCAATCACACGAGGAGCATGAGGTAAATACGAGGCAAGCAGTCACCACTTACCGCGCCCATCTGAAGAAAATAATGATTTCTGCAAAAGTTTCCCTGGCCTGTGAAACCTTTCTCACTTTCTCATCTTCAATCAGAATAGTTTTGTTAATTTGATACTTTAAGTATCCTCGATCTCTTAGAAAAATACTTTTTTGCGTTGTCTTTCTGAAAGATTTGTAAAATAAATTAGCTAGACAAGGGAGCGAGGAGATGTGAATTGGTGGTTAACCTTGTAAAGCATGAGAAATCCATGGGATTTAGTGAATCAGGAAAGTTACAGCCTCCTTGGTCTAGAGAAGGTCTAGCGTAGAGCAATTAATAGTTTGAAAACCGTTTTAGCACATCACCACATCTTGTAATGAAGGAAGACCACGTACGTTGCATGCACAGTACCATACACCAGCCTTCATTGCCATCATGCTTTCTTGAATGACTCCTGCATAAATGGTTAGTACGGAAAATAGTGATGAGAGGTGTATTTAATGTTTGGTCATAGAAGAAGCTGCTTAATGAATATGCATTTGATGTGGTTTTGCAAAGAAGTCAAGACTTAAGGGCCAGCACATAGATGTGACTTTGGGCAAGCATCTTGTAAATGTTACTCACATGATAGGAAAAGATATGATCCCTTTCCTCGTCTGCATGTTCAAGTGCATAGGTTTTATGTTTGCTGACAGCTCCATCATTTCTTAGCTGAATAATTTTTTTTTTAATTTTTTTTTTTACTGTTAAATGATGCTATTTTCCCATGATCAGCCAATTGTCTTGTAAGGGCTGTCTTTCATCAAATACGTGTACACTGGCAAACCCAGTGGACCTGATCCAAGCTGGGGTACAAGTATATTGCTGCTCACAGTAAGATACACAGTAAGATTTTCTCTTTTAGTTAAAAGAAAGGAATCCGTCTTCAGCTTGAGAAACAAATGCACCTACAAGAAAGCTGGGGAGGGACTTTCTAGGCTGTTGGGCAGTGATAGGACTGGAGGCAATGGATTAAAACTAGAGATAGGTCGATTCAGGTTAGACATTAGGAAGCATTTCTTCCCCGTGAGGGTGGTGAGACACTGCAACAGGCTGCCCAGAGAGGTGGTGGAAGCCCCATCCTTGGAAGTTTTTAAGCCCAGGCTGGCTGGGGCTGTGAGCAAGCTGCTCTAGTGGGAGGTGTCCCTGCCCATGGCAGGGGAGTTGGAACTAGATGATCTTTAAGGTCCCTTCCAACCCAACCCGTTCTGTGCTTCATGCACCACCAAGGGGCATTTGTATTCTAAATAGTGATAAAAGTTCTTTTATCCATATTATCAATCACTGTCAGTTGAAACCATTTCCTGTGAGTTGGATTAAAGCACGGTTAAGCAGAAACAGGTTGAGGTTTCCTTCCTGAGTGTGTTGATTCGACATGTTTGCATTCCCAAATCCTTTAAACAAAGTGCTGCTTGCTCTAACATTTTCAGGATGTTCCATAGCATAATGATTTGCCTCAGGTTACTCAAATAACAGCTTTAACGCCCCCAAATGATCGCACGTTACACTGCGTCCCTGGTGGGGTTTCAGAGCCAGAGGACACCCAGCCTGCCACTTGTCAGGGTGTGGGGTTTTGAATGATGAAGACTACAGGGAGTTAAATTCAAGTAGAGTGTATATATTTTAAGTATGCACCTGTTCTATGACTAATTTATGCTTTAATGCTTTGCTTTTATCACAAATGGTGGTGTGAAAACAGTGAGTAAGATGTTAACAAGCGACTCTGTCTTGTTTTCCAAATCTCCCGGTAATTTCTCAATTCAGGCGTTTTAATTTGTGTGGGTTTTCCTTCATGATACAAATACGAAGCAGGGGAGGAAGGGCACATTTTTGTCCACTGGCCCCAAAAGAAGCTTTTCTCAGAAGAGAGAGTTACGTAGGAGAAGTGTGCATCTCGCGTCCTCCTTAAGTGTTGGTTTGGGTCAAGTAGCGTGTAGTCCTATCTCAGCTCCCTAAGCACAGGTAGATATTTTATCTCCGTGCTTTTTAAAAGTGCCTGGTTGACATTTGGCTCCTGAGATGCTATGTTTTTGTTTACCCAGATACCTTGGATGTATTTATGGCCAGGATGTCTTCCCTGGGGTGTCTGTGCTGCTGGATAACTGCAGATAGAGGAAGCTAATTGCTCTGTTTTCTCTGGCAAAGCCCACACCTCAGATAACCCCTTTAACAGTGCTGGTGCTTGGAAACCAGTAGTCACATAATCCACCTTCTTGGGGAACGAGAGAAAATCAGAGGCAGAGGAGCTGCTCCAGGAAAGGGCAAGCGATGTGCGATGGCAAGTTGGAGGGCTGTAGGAGCAGGATGGCTCTGCGATGAAGTCCCTGGTGTCACCTCTGCTGCTTCTCTGTTGCCGTGGTGCTGGGGGGTCAGATAATCTGGGAGCGTATGGGTTGAACATGCCGTGGGGTTTGTGCCTCTTGCTTTCTTAGCCTTTTCAGTAAGATTGTTTAATACTTAGGTACTCCTGCTAGGCGTTGTCACTGGTTTTTTTTCTTAGCTAGGTTTAAACTAATGTGTAATATGTAAAAGCTTCAAATCAGTGTAGCAAGCTCCATGCAAGTGTAGCTTAGCTCTGCTTCCCCATTGTAATGTCTCTGAAACAGAAGCGTGCCGCTTATTTTCCATGCTCTTTTCTACCTCCATCGTAGGTAAACCCTTTGCATTTGATTCATTCCAAGTCCAACAGTGCCAAAATGTATTTTTGTGAACTAGAATGGCTGATTAGATCATGTCAATTTTCAGAATGTAAAAATAAAACTGTAAACCAGGCAGCTGTGCACTTGAGGTTCATCCAACCCCTTCTGCATGAGTTACATTTTGATCGTGAAGACAATGAGTTCATGGCAGTCACCCTATCTATGTTCTGGCCTCAATGACATTCTTTGGAAACTACTTTCTTTATAAGCATCAAGCGTTTGGCTTTGTTGGGCAGAAACCCAGCTGCGGGAGTTTTTCTGTAGAACCTTCTTGTAAACATCAGTACAGATTCACCTCTCTGTACCGTGCAGAATGATGTCCCTTGAAAAAACTGTATTGCAGTCGTGTCTCTAAAGGAACACACCATGCAAAAGGAGAATTCGGAGCTTATTCTCCTTAACATGGGAAGGTAAAATGCTGACACCTTTCTTTGTGCAAGTTTTACATTGAGAACTGATTTGCAAGGAAGAAAAGGAACATCTTACGTTGACTGAGGGAGGTAAGCTGGGTATTTCTTACTGCTGTCGCCCAGCATATATTAAATAACTCTTTGCCTGACAATCAGTATTCATCATTATCCCTCCATTCCCACTAATGCTGCATGTTGCCTTGACTTTCAAGAATGCCTGCGTGCTCAAAAGTGCATTGCATGCCCTGTTGGCCCAGCTAGTTGAGCCAGGAGGGCTCTCTCAGAACTGGGTGTGCTGGCAAAAGAGCTTATAGCTGAGCAGCTCCGGATTCAGCTGGCCCAGCATTAGACACAGCCATGCAGCAGTGTGGTGCTTGCCTGTCCTCAGCAAAGAGTGAGGAGGGTCTTTGCACAACTTCCTCTCCTCAAACGCATGTTTCTTAAAATGCAGTGAGGTCTCAGCATGTGCTACCTGAGCCCAGCATTTCTCTTTTCTTTTCCTGACGTTTATGTCCTTTGCTGAAGAATGATTTCTGCTCCTAGAGTTCATGTCATCAATATTTGCATTTGTAAGAAAAAACAAATGGAAAAGGGGTATTAACACACACAAGCAGTTATCGTACTGAGAGGGGAAAAATAGCTTGAAAGATCCAATTATTACTGTCAGGATTTGACTTTATTTTTTTCAACAACTTAGCTTCTGAAATTATGAATAGATGGCAGCAATAATTTGAGAGTTCTTAAGATTCACACTGCAATCAACAAGTCACTTGTGTAGTCTTCCTTACCATTTTGAACAGTTTTAAAAAGACAGAAAATTATGTGTTTACAGAGATACATGTATAATATTATGTATTTGTGTTTAATGTCTGCTGATCTCCATGCTTCATAGAAAAAAAAAACCACCACATTTTTTTTCTGAACTGTTCTCTTCTTTTGAGGCTGTGGATTTTTGCTTCTGACGTAGAATATCCCCTTGTGTTTTGCAGCTGTTATTCTTTACCATGTATTTCTTTCTATTCACTGATGATGTGCTACTCTGAGACCTATGCATGTAAACTGCTCCTGAAAGCACTCTGTGCTCAGAAGTCCTATTGAAATCAATATGAGAATAAAGAACAAATACTTGCCAATTTGAGCTCTGGGTGCTTACAGATGCAGCTGTAGAGCAGAAAATATTATAAAAGCTCGAATATTTCTGCTTTTATAGTTCTACAGAAGCGTGCAGTACTGCAGGGATAAAATCTATACCTCAGCATAACTGTCTCAGGTAGGTAATTAATATTATCGCCATTATTTTTCAGGTGGCAAAAAATTGCAGCAGAGGATCTGTAGTTTCCCCAAGGCAAAAAGGCATTTTGAGAGCTGATGGCGAATTTCGGGTTGGCTTGATCTCCGCTTCTCTTTGCCGAGTTCTCTAGAGCCGATGCTGAAGCAGCTGCTGTACTTCATTTTCATGTTCTCTTGCACTTGAGTAGGGAGCAAGGTTGCTTCTCAGCTTTCTACCTCGTTAGTGAGAAGTGAGAGAGATTTCCACCGGGCGGTTCAATCCGCTCAACATCTGAATTGCCCTCTTTTTCTTCCTTGACTTCACAAGCAACCTATGTGTCCTCCTGCTCTTTTAGAAGGGTTTTGGCCTGAAGTGCATGGAAACTTCAGACTTTTTGTGGGAAAAAAAGAAGTGGTCTGATGTACTATCACAGATACTTCAGAGATGTGAAATTTGCCACAAAAATGGCAATCTTTCCTGAATCTTTCATTTCAATTAAGACAAGAGGCATGTGCGGTGTTAGTGCGATGCTCATCGTCTGCATACATGCTACATGCATACTTGCTACATACACTGGCACAAGTATGGCCATGTGATGTGAGCATCCCAGGGCTGTGGCAGGGGCTTTGCAATTCAGGATGGTTTGTTCCAGTTTTGTGCCGATAAACGCATGCTGTTGAAATAAATTAAGTTCTGGATAGTCTGATCATAAAATAGTAAATTGTCGTCCCAGTAAGAGCATGATCCTTCCCTCTTCTTGATAGCCAGAGGGGTGCTGCTGTCAGAACAGCAGGTAAGAAAAAACTAGAGGAAAATATCAAACTCTTGTTGGAAAAATAAAGGTAAGAGACAAAAGTTGATTTTCCATAGATTTCACACTGAGACAGTCTCGAATAGAGTGTATTTCTCAGTATGTTAGGACTAATAAGAGCATTTAGTTATTTGTACAGAAGAGCTGAGAGTGGTTCACAAAGAAGAATAAACATTAAATTACCATAATTCTTCCTACTTTCTTTACAATAAAATGCATCAAGTAGCTCTAAGAGCCCAGGAGAAAAGAAAATTTTTAACTCAAATGAGAACAAGAGATTTTTTTTTTTCCCCCAAGCAAAGATTTCAGAGAAAATACCATTTAATATTTAGGCCTTGGAAAGCAAACATGTTCCTTTGTCATGGTCAGCTCAGTGTGCAAATAGTCCTCAGCTTTTACTGTGAGAATATGCCCTCTAAGTTATGTTAGGGTTTTTGTTTTGGGGTGTTGTAGGGCCCACAGTCTTGTAGGGCCGGAGTTGATTTGGAGTTTTCTCTAAGGCAAGGGACTCTAGGATGGAAATTATCTTCAGCCTGAGAGGAGGTTGTATTTTATACAGTCGGTATTCAAACTTTTCTTTCAATCTCAGCCTTCATTTCTGTTACTGACCCAGTGAAAAGGAATCTGCAGGCACTGAGCACTTCTGCTTGTCCAGTGACATACTTGTTCATGTGTCCAGTTCATGGGGATCAATAAAAAGGCTTTCCTGAATGTTAGAGACAGCAGGCAGGAACTTTAGGTCATATTCAGCAATAGAAGAGGGCAAGGAATAGAGATTATTGGTGATGGGTCAGAGAGTTCCCTAATGAGCAGTTCGGTGGAAGGGGTGCTTTGAAGCCAGAAGTAGAGTACAGTCCACATTAACTTATGCAACCTGGTGCTGTTCAAGAGAACGCAAATGGACAAGAGCCTACTTTGAAAGGTAGCCAAGATTTCCTTTTCTCTTTTTGAATAATCCCTTGATGTGTTGGAGAAAAGGAGAGGAGGGAATAATGTGTTTTAATTCAGTGAACGTTGTGCGGGAAGAGCAGGCTATGGCCTGATTCACTGTAAGAAATATGCACCAATATCCATCATTTCCCTGATAAGTGTGAGCCCAACCATTAGACAGTGTTTTGAGTTGAGAGTGGGGAATGGATTGTGTGAATGCAGGTTAAACAAGCAACATAGGCGGTCATCATTTTTGTTGTTTGTACAGCCCCTAGCACACCAGCTATGTGAGTTGGCCTCATCAGTAGTGTGACAATAGAAATAATAGATCATGTTAATAAAAGAATTGTGAAGTAGAAGGAATGAAGAAACAACAAACTTGCAGAATGCTAAATTATTCTTTGTTTTCATTATATTTTTAAATGCATGATAAGCTGAAAGTATTTGAGTCTTTTAATCATAAAGCATTGTCAAGACAACCAGGGTAATATGTATCTTTGATGACTGCCATTAATTGGAGTGGGGGAGCGAATCAAGAAACATTCTCTCCTTCAGGAGTACAGACAATAGTACTAGCAAAATAGTTAAAAATATTTTAAATTGATTTTTTTTCCCCCACTGTTTAAGAGACATTAGACAGGCTTCTTCAGCACTGTGCAGGCTTCAAGAGAACGAGAATAACAGGAACTCATTTAAATTCCAAATGCATCCGTGTCTGTAACCAGCTTGTTGTTGTACTCTGCAGAATTGTTCAATGTGGATTAAAATTGTTGACTAAATTTACAGAGTGTAGCAGGGGGGGAAGATTGAACTTTGCCAGGGTCTGGATGTTTTCTATTTCTTGAAAGGAAGGCAAGAGATGCAGGTTATTTTTTCATAGAAGGAAAAATAAAAAAAATTAAAAAAAAAATTAAAAAATAAATAAAAATTGAGTATTTGCTAAGGGCAGTGAGAGCGCACAATTCACTTTAAGTGATATCTCCGCATTTAGCTACTGGAGAAGCAAGTGCTTGGGAGAAACCACATGGTGCTCAGAGCTCTTTCTTCCTATTAAAAAAAAAATAAATCTGTCCATGCTCAGCAGTCAAGATGGAACATTAATTAATGCAATGCCAAAATCACTAGGAACAAAAATGAAACGAATCCCTTAAATATACTATTTTTTATTACAAGACTTTAGCCTCTCTTCTCAACTTGCAGGTCTGTGTTTCTCCATCTCCAGTGAAAGTGGAACAAATATATAAATGTTGGTAGCATGGGGTCTTCATGCTCAGAATTCTCCTTCACTCCAGGGGACAGGAGAGCAGTAATCCTCAGTTGGTTGGTTTGTTTTTTCAAGATGAGCTTCAGAAGGAGGTTTCTCAAGGGCTCCAGTGCTGGAGATCGAGTGCTTGCCAACTGCAGCAGCTACAGCTGGGCTTTGTGTGTTAGGTGGGAAACTTCTTCAGACTTGGCTGGTCAAACAGCTCGGTGAGCCAGAACGGTGCAGCATTGCCATCAAATCGATGGACCCAGCTGATTCGAGAGTAAATAGACTACAAAGTGGAGGTGGGACTTTAGGAACACGAGGCATATCTGCTAATTATTTTAATTTCTTATTGCTCACTGGAGCCAGATCAATTAAGAGGAGAAGGTGATAGTAATTACTGTCTGAGATGTAGACTATATAATTCCTTCTGGGTTGCAAGAAAGGCGGAGGGGGGGAGACAGTGAAACGGAAGGCACCCCAAAGGAGAAGCTTTTCTGCGGTGTCTAATTAGTCTGTGGAGCTCACAGACACACAGTGTCACTGGGAAGTTTCCAAAACCTATTTGGCCGGAGCAGTTGTGCCGGGGAAGATGATTAGCAAACAGTTATATGCAGGTGAACTGCAGAAGCCTGGTTTCCTGCTGGGGCACCTCTTGGAGCTGCAGAGCCCTTGATGTCAGCGCCTTGGCGTTCATGGGGACTCTGTCCCGGAGGGATGGCTGGGGATATGGTAGGAGCTGAGCTTGCACTGCAGCTTTCCTCCGTGGAGTTACTGATACAGTTTCTCCCCAGCTGCCTATTTTTTTCTGGAACTTGTTGGAATATGAAGTTCTTGAGAATGCTGTCTTCTGACAGATTCTGCTGGAGTGGGCTAAAAGCTGGTGAAGTTACCTGGAGCAGAATGAGTAAGGATGGCACATAGATGTAGAGATTCTTAAATATTGTTTCCTTGAGAAATGAGGCAAAAGCACCAATTAGTCATATCTCCAGAGAAAGACATAATCTGGTCTGAGAAATCTGCATATTTTACTTAGTGGTCATGAGGAGAGCTGCTGGATTATTCTATGAGAGCCAGCAACTGACTATTTTGAACCATGATCCAAATTAGATGCTTTTACTGTCGCAGATGTAACATGGGAGATGACTGTAGTGCCCTGGTCCTGTATGACAATTTCTATTGCTCCTTATTAATAAATATTCCTGGAAAATCAAAAAGTAAAATGGATAAGAGAGCAAGAGGGAGAAGAGGTGAGGCAATGATGTTTTCATAAGCCGTAAAAGCAGTGCCCTGATGCACTCTCTCCACTGGCAATGCCTTCTATAAAATAAAAATCCCCAAATTCAATTTTTAGCCCTCAACTTGTTTTATTTACTTCTTGGGAGTGCAAGGTTCTTCCCATCATTTTATTTCTCCAGTTGCAATATTACTTTTGTGACTGTTAACTCCAGCTCTCAAGTTTTGTGATCTGCTGGTAGGAGTGAGAAGTAATTTGTTTTAAAAAGAAAAGAAAAGCAATGTAAATGTGTCATCTCTAGATTGTCTCAGAGCTGATCTGTAGTGAGGAAACCATGAGAACTTGAGAATTGCTTTGGGTTTTGGTGCTTCCCATGTCAAATTTGATTCTTTCTCATTCTCTTCTCAACTTAATGTTCCCACAACTTTTTCTCCTCTGATAGTGGAGTGAAGGCTTTGCCTGGCAGTTCGCAGCCGCTTCCAGTTTGCTGCATATGTGGTTCTGGTTACAGAAATGTCTGGGAAGGCTCTGCAGGTATGCAATTTTTCTTGCTCTAAAGGCCATTCCAACACCATAAGTTATCTTTTAACTCGCTGGTAACCGGACCTCCATGAATGTGAGTCAAGTCTCTGTAGATCACTGGCCAGGGTTGTGCCTGTGGTTTTTATTGTGGCTGACAGCAGTCATTCCTCAATGATTGTGACAGTACTTTTTCCAAAGCTTACTATTCAACAGCCTTTTTTCCTGCACTTTCTTCCTCCTATTTCACAGTTGCTTCCAACAAAAAACTTTTTCTGTCATCTTTCTTGTCAATATGAAATTGCCTTGTTGCCATTTACACATGTGGTGCCATGAAGGAAGGACAGACTTTCAGCTTCTGCACTGTCTTGGAAGGAAAGGAGATCAGGCTAATGGTCATTTAATGAGCTCTTCCCAGCAGATGTTAGTATGCCCAGAAATAACATGGCACAAACACAGGTTTAATGAATGAAGAATGTGGAACAGGTTTTATTATAATTTTCAATTTGCTTTTGAGTTGAGCAAGCTGCATGAATATCCAAAGACATTTCTCTCTATTTGTCAACAGATGAATGCCCCCTGAATTGTTAAGGGCAACATTTTGTGAGCAGAGAGATGTTAGCCCCAGGCATCTTGGCTAAACTGCAGCTTGGGTAATTTCGTTTCACCTGCCTAAATTACCCCTGTAGTTTCCATTGGATTCAGAGCTCTTCCCTGCTTCTGCCCTGCACTGCTGTGCAGTCATAGTATCCACTATTAAACAGCTGCTGCCCGTAAGTAGCTGAAACATTTTGGGATCCTCTGGGATGAATAGCACCGTATAAATATAGAACGATACTATTATCATGTTTGAAGTAAGATTTAATATAAACAAACGATTGTTTCAGTAGATGGTGCTCAGCTGAGTTATAGCAGCTCAGGAGCTCTGGGAAGCAGTGGAGTACCAGCAATCCTTCTCATGCATGAGATACGCATGAGATTTTTCAAGGAAGGGAGTAGGGAGAGAAAGTTTTCCCCCCCTTGCAGCTGATGATGCCTCCGAGGCAGTGGAAGCGAGCGAGCCATCTGCTGCTACCAAAAGCAGAGCCCACAGACCTGGACAGTCTCAGGCTAGTGCAAATCCATCTCTTCCCCATCATCAGGAGGGGAGTTGGTAAAGGGAGTTTGGTTTTTTTTTTCTGCCTCTGGAGAGAAGTTTATTACTACCTGCTCTGTTCTCAGTGGAATAGAAAAGTATGTCCATGAGCGAGCGTATCTGGTTAAGGGTTTCTGTCTGGCGAGCCACCTAGCACATTTTTCAGGTTGCGGTGTCAGTGGCGGGAAGGAGCCGTTCCCCTGGATGCTCTTCCAGGTCGGATTTCGTAGCCGCTATTGAGTTATGGCACAGCACTCTCACAGTAATGACCCAGCAGTTAGCTTCCAGACACCAGCTTCTCTTATTTCTTCTAATACGTCTTCCCACAAAAGTTCAAAATGTCACTCACTTTGCACTAATGAGGGGAAATTGTGTTGTAATCTATGGACAGGGATTTGCTGAATGCGTGCAGCCGGTCGTGCTGGACAACACCCAAGCTTTGCAAACTAAACGTGTTTTTCAATAAATATCCATTTTGCTCGCGGCGTACTTGGCTTAATACAGTAGGTGCCATTAAAAATGTGCCATTTAGTGACAGAACCATTAATATTTTTAATGGTATTTTTGATAATTCCCCGTTCCAGGCATTAGTAAGGATGCAAATTCCATCAATAATAGCAAAGTGGAAGTTACTAAAGCAGTGAGCTCTGTATCCAAAAAATAGGTTGTTTCTAGGTATTAGAGGGGAAAAAAAAGAAGTGCTAAATATATAGCCAGGACAGTGGAGATGGGGGAGACTGTTTTGCAGTGGCACAGCCACTTGTCCACTGCCCCAGAGACGTGAACTACTGGAGTCAAACCTCCTGCACCTTGTGCCTGTCAAACAGATGCAGCATGAACCTGGAGTTCCCATCTATAACCGTGACTCGTTACTCACGGGACGCGAGAGGGTCCCTTGCAAGAATGTAGCTTATGCAACTTCACTAAAATATTTTTATTGAATAAATGCAGTATTTAAAATATTACCCTCTGTGTTTCCGATGGAAACCTCTACTTCAAACAGCTCCTTTTGTGTTGCTTACAGGAACACCAGGAGAATCGCTAGATTTACCATCTCATTATCACCTTCATGGGGATGCTTCTTTTCTATTAGTGTTTTCATGTTGCCTGACTGAAAAAAAATGAGAAATAAGCATATAGAGACCTGAACAAAAGAACCCATGAAACGGATTCTCAGTTCAAGTCTAATATTTAACTGTGATTGTAATCAATGGTGCTGTGTTGATTGACATCACCAGTGAATCTGGGCAGGACTCTGGGTGGCTGCTGTGGCTTATCATCGACTCTGAAAAGCTTCTGTTTCTGAATATCTCTGATTTTTAGCATTAAGTGCTCTGCAAGGTGCACACTGCTTCCTCATGTATCCTATACTGAATCACTAAGAAACCTCTCTAATAATACTGAGTTATCTCATCATCTAAGAGAAGTAAGTTCAGAGCAAAATACTACAGATGTAGTGTCATAAAGCAAACCTTTCTTAATGAAGCTCCTGTCACGCAGTCTATGCCCCATTCACCGTTTATCAGAGGGGAGTGCTGAAATTCCTTAGAGCTGGGCTCCAAATGAGGCGACTAAGTCGGGAGCCTGTTCCCCCCAGGTGTCCTGCATAGTTGGTGCAGACAGAGCTGCTCCTTCTGTGCATGATTCACCAACTTCCAGGTGAGCCCGTCCTTCTCCTTTAAAGAGGAGCGCAGACAGATGTCTGCAGCGGATGGAAATGCTCCCGGGGTGCGTTCTAGTGTTTCTGTCTGCGGCTTCTTGCCTTCTCTCTATCACCAGCACAGCTTCTGCTGCTGCTGCTGCTGCTTTTAAGAATCCTGAATGCTTTATATACTGGTGTTTTATTGTGATTTGTCACTGGGAGGTCACAGTCTTGTTCATCTAATTATTCTCTGCTGATAATTACTACTAGTACTTTATGCTTACTGTTTTATGCTACCATATCGGGGTAGAGTCCTACGGTGCTAAGCACAATGCAGACCATAATATAAAAATGATGCCTACATGAAAAAACTACAAAGGTAGCGTGAGGTACGATCCATCATTGCAATAGGCAGGAGGAGTAGGTGACCTTATGGTGGTAATTAAATATGATGAGCTGGATGCAGCCTCCAACTCCCAATTCTGAAACAAGAGCAAACGTTTACACCCATATTAAGCGGTCACGGAGAGCAGCAAGCACTGGAGCAGTATTTACCATTTCACCTGAAATGGGACTGTAGTTGCCAGTTTAGTGTCTCAAGGAAGTAAAAAAAAACCACCTCACTGTGAAAAATGAAAAGTTGTTCAGGGTTTGGTTTTAGGAGTTAGCTGATTTCTTATCAATCAGTTAGTAGATAAGGGTGTGTCTATCAAATTTATCTGCAAAGAAAGGCTCAAAGTATTCTTCTACACAATATATTGTTCGTATAAGAAAATGGAACTTGGTAAATGTAGGGAATTAACAAACGCAAGGGTGAAATTGGTAAGGTATCTTCAAAAACATAATAAAAAATAAAGAATGCTTATTAGCCTGTTTGTCATAGATTTACATGAACCAGAAGTCTGGCTGCAGTTCACCACCCTACCCAAACAACACATTTAATTCCTGCGTCAGGAAGTACAATTTATTTATAAACTAGGAACAGGTTGGTAGGGCGTTCCTTAATCTTGCTTTGGAAGTGTTGGTGGTAAATTTACTAAGTGTCTTGAATGAAATCAATATTTTATAGGAGTTACGACTGTCATTTTTATAGTGAATAAAGAACGAGTAGAATGAAGGGAAAAAAATACCAGTTAATTAGTTGTTGAAATCACCAGAAATGTTTTGCAGACTCAAGGCGGTGCAGTGATTTACGGAAGCTTACGGCTGTAAATATTTTGATGTATATATGTTTGTGTATATATATCTGTAGATATGTTCCTCAGTCAAATAATGCCGCCTTCTCCTCCTCTTTCCATCAATTGAAAGCATTGTAAAATACATCCAAGGTTTGTCCTCACACAAAGTTGATCCCATTACTTAGCTGAGATGGGGCTGCGATTCTCCACTGGTGCTCTGTTCTGTTGGCAGCACCTCACCAGTCCTCTCAGCTTTATTTTCCTCCTATGTTATGGAGCTCATTTTCTCTCCACTGTGATGCTCTCCGTGCTGCGGGAGATACCAGGCGTGTGACAGTCACCAAGTCTTTCATCTTCGGTGTGATACGAATAAAATGGAGGGAGAAATAGGAAAGCTTTTCAAACAGAAAAAGCAGCCGCTGAATCATTGCCTTCGCAGGGCATGAGCAGGGCCTTCCTGAGAATTTCTGTGGGCTTCAGGAAATCCAGCACTGCCTTTAATCTGGCTGTTTGATTACAGTTACCGAGGCCAGCCTTTTAACTCCACTTTCCTGCAAACAGGACTTTTCTTGGCCTTTCACTACAGTGTTTCTTTCAGCAGTGCCTTTCCATTACTTGCTATCAGAGCAGGCTGTTTTTTTAAAGAGCTGGAAACCTCATCCTCAAGTTAAAAGAGAATTTCAGATGATTTTACTAGTGCTAAAATTTGGCAGAGTTTCATGGGCCAGGATAACAAAAGGAATTGATCTTTGTAGTCAATAGGTCGTCTGCCTGTTTCTCCCTGTTGGACGAGGAGGCCTTCGCAGACAAAGCGGCTCTGGTGAGCCTCAGCTTGCCATTGTGCTCCCAGGCCTCTAGGATAGAGAGTATAAAACAAATGCGTTGAGACAGAAATACCATCCTGATCTCAGCATGGTGCGTCGGAATGCCAGAGGTCCTGTTTCAGTGCTGCTCCGAGCGTTTTGCTCTAATACTACCTTTAAACAAAGAGATTCCCCATTATTTTTTGTCTCCTTCCCAGGCTATCGGTTGACCTCCAGCTTGCTGCTAACAAGACTGCTGTTTTTCTCAAGGGACCCAACCTACCTTGACCATTCTGGATGGAGTAATTCCTCACAGAGTCTCTTTCCCAAACTCTGTTTGCTTTGAATTGTTCCCCTCCTTAGCTCTGAACTGTAGTGTTTATCATTTGATCCAGCACCATCAGGCCAAACGTTTTGGGTGAGGAATGTATTGGTGAATATGATGCTTAAATAGATGTTTGCCTTCTGGCTGCCTCGGGTTTTCTGTGATGCAACTCAAGAGGTTCAGAAATGTTTCTGAGTTGATACTGGGAAATTGTGTGAAACAGGGAATGTTGGGAGGAACCTGCTGTGAGATGGTGGGTAAAAAACATTCCTGCAAGATTCTGCTCAACAAAAACAGCCTGTTTTTCTGTGATTCTGTCCTTCACAAGCAGCAGAATGCTGGAAACATGTATTCCCATTTGTCATTGTTAAGCAGCTTGCTCTGATGGTTAAATATAAGCAATAGGAAGGCTATGTGCAATAATAGTCCGTGTAATTAATTATGCTACCTATGGCTGTGAGCATAATTTTAAGAGGAATAAAAGTAAGCAACATATAACAGTCTGAGAAAGAAATCAAGATAAATGTTTTCTCTAGCGGTTTCTGTTGCCAAGGGCTTGGGCTTTGCTCTGCCCTCGCAGGGCTGAGGCAGTGAGAGCTTGGCAGCAGGAACTCGAACCTTGCCCTTGGAATACCTGGAAAGTGAAGTGGAGACACAGGTCAGGGCTGTTTGCCCGTCTTACCTGGTTTATTAATTTGTCAGCTCAAAGATCCGCTGTGGTATGGCAGTTGTCCAAGTTACAAGCTAATCTGTGGAATTACTTTGAAACCAGTGGGAATATTGCAGTTAGTTTGAGTAGGAGAAGTAATTTGCTCGTTGTAGGGTTAAATATAGAAGCAGTGCAGTATTTTCATATTATTTATTGACTAGTTCTTAAAAAAAAAACCCACTTTAAATTTTAATGGTCATTTTAGAGCTATTAAGTCATCAAGCAGTTAATGGTTTAAAGACTTAAAAACTGTTCAAAGGTTTTTAGACTAAATATTACAGTATATCAGCTAACATGTTGCCTTGTTTTAAAAATACAGCATTTCCAATGCATGTTTGACGTGCTTGGGGCTACTGCAAGTCTTTATACTTGGAAGGAACCAACTGCAATATTAGGCTTTAATTTTTTATGATGAGAGTCATGCAGTTTGAGATGTGTAGGAAAAGGGGATTATGTTTTGTCACAGTGCAGGTTTTCACTCAGGGTTAGGTACACAACTATAATGGGACAGGTTTTGCTCCTCCCCAACATAAGGAATATAATGCGTCTGTCAAAAATTAAATTATATATTGCCCGTGTTGAATAAAACACATTGAAAAGTATTCCCAGGAGAAGAGGCAGATTTTCAGTTCTAATCCAGCGAAATGCTACTTTCTGTCCTGCTCTGCTTGTCCCTGTTCCCGGTAAGATGCATACATGTGGAGCAGGTTGATGGTTGCTGCTGAAGAGCAGACTGAATTCATGAACCAGTGAGAAGCTGTTTGATGGCTGGAAAATCCTCACAGCTGGTGATGTGGGTATCATGGCCGTTTTGTGCAGTTGGAGCTGCCAAAACGACTGCAACTTGACTGTAGAGTGTATTTATTACAGTGGTTGCAACAGGCCAGTGAGGATGTGATTTGTCCCGTATGACTGTGTTAAGAGTGCTAGATACACAACTTAAAACTGGATCCCAGAAAGGTCAATTCAGTTTATCAAATGCATGTTTTGTAGTAATATCTGTGTGTTTCCTTCAGGCTTCCCTAGAACCTTACATTTGTTTCTCCCCAAGCAAATTAATCCTTTTAATATTTATATACACACACACAAATTATGCAGAGTCATCTTTTTACCTTACTATTTCAGATAATTTGGTTTTCCTGTAATGATTTCTTAGGCGCAAATAATTTTCTAGTTGGATTTAATATCTTCATGAAATAGAAGAATAACAATTGATTTTAGTTGGTTTTTTTTCTTCCCCTTTCTAATAAAGGGTGACCATTGAAAACTGTACAGCCTTAGTGACTGGAAACTGTTATTATACAGGGTGTGAATTAGAGCAAATAGACTGTAAAATGCGGTAGAATTTCAGACTTTGATAATGAAGATTCAGATCAGATCTCCTGAGATTATAAAGGTGTTAAATGACTTACTTTCGGTGTCTTTCTAATATTTCAGATTTCATAGTAACATCGCTGTTGAGATCTATTTGACATTCTGTAACACTTTCTCAAACAACAGCCTGTCTCTTCTCCTGACAGAGAGCATGCTTTGAATGAAAGTTCATTAGTCTATTGAAACATCTCAGTTAATTGCTAAGCTAGTACCCAGAATTGTCAAGTTCATATTTCCATCTGTGCCACAAGCATAGCAATAAAGAATTTTTTTGGACAGGTTAATTTGCCTAAAATACCATGTAGTCAATCAGAGTAACAAAGTTGTTGATGGGAGCATCTGTCAAACTGGAGCTTTCATCAGAGCTGTCCTTCTTTGCTAGACGAACATCTCTGGCTCCCACGAGTTGGCAGAAATACAGCAAACAATAACAGCAGCTGCACTAGAATAATGTTATTCCGATGCTAAACACCAAACAGCTGGGTGTTGCATGGGAAAGAATGGTTTATAGTTTAGCTTCTTATGAAAATAAAATTCAGTCATTCAGATATAGCATTGTTTTAATATTTAATTTGGATTGTTTATATTATTTGCATTTTGTTAATTTTACATTTCATATAATTTGCTGGAAAATAGCACTTTCTTTGAAATTGTGTATGTACATGTGCGTGCATAAAGATTCCTAATACGTGGTGCTTTTCTTTAAAAACCAAAACCAAACCAAATTAAACGCCTGCATTAAAAGCAAATTAAATGTATAAACTGAAATTATTTAAATTACTTGGGAACTTGCATTGAGATTTCCAAGGCATGCTCTACATGGCCCACAGTGTGCCATTAATTTTCTGACAATCAGAAAGATCATTTAACAATTAGGTTCCAATCTTCTACTGCGTTTCTCTCATCACCGGTAGTGCATACAGTGACTACATCCAGTATTTGTTACATGGAACACATCAATGTTAATGGAGAGAGAAATACAACAACTTCATTTTTCTTACAAATATCATTTTTCATGCTCTGGGGAACGAGCTCAAAACTCGGCCAATTCTAGCTAAATCAGTGGATTTAGCCTAGATTTACTGTAGCGTGAAAGAGGGTGAAATTTGACCAGTAACATCCAAAGCCACAGAACTGGAAAAGGGATGAGATGTGATGAGCGTTACAGGATCCAAACCCATGTTTTTCAGCTGCACCTTTTCACTAGTTCTAGGAAGAGTAGAGCTTCCTTGAAAGGTTTCTGTGGAAGTCTCTCTTTTTATTGTTGATGACTAAATGCAGGTGAACCCGTGCGAAGCGCGTAGCTGCTGGACGGAAAGGTCTTGTATAACGTGTCCTTGTCTATGGGCACGTCTGCATTCCATCACAGAATTCAGGGTCTCTCAAAACTGAATCATGGCTGTAAAGAGGTGAAACACCTAAATTAACTACCAGTGATTTGGCTTTATGCGTGATATGCCACTGCCTTATGTGCAGGAAGAGGTTTAAGAGGAATTGGATCTTCTCTGTCTCTTGGTGGGGGGCATTGATTCACGCAGCGCTACTGTAGGCACTCGTTCATTTTTAGCAGGTACGTGGCCTGTTCTGTGCAGAAGGAATGTGGCAGAGCTGATAAAATTTATAACCTGTCTTAAACGAGCATGTACCTTTGGGATATGTGTAAGCAAGGACAGGGTAGGAATCAGTTAAACAGGAATGAAATGTAGCCTTCATTTAAGGCAGAAGCTTCACTTCAGTAGGCCCGAGATTTCAGCCAGTATGTAGCTGCATTGCTATCTGATACAATCACTTTGGAAGGACACGAGAGCCGGTAGGGTCCTTGCTGCAGGGTGGTGCGGTGCCAGCACGCTAGGGCCAAATTGCAGTAGTTGTGAATATGTGGAGTGTGTGAGTAGAGGAGAAACACAGTTTGGAGATGAGGGAAGACTACCCTCTTTTTTTCCCCCCTCCTGAAAAAAGGAGGTGACATTTCCCATTGCTCTCCTGCTCCTCCTCTCCACCAAGCCAAGGAAGCAGCTCTTTCATGCAGCTGCAAAGCCAGCTTGCTGAGCTCCCTGCCCCGTGTCCGTCGCTCTTAGCTGGGCGATGGGCTGGCAGCCAGCTGGCCTGCAGTTTGGAGAGCGCTGTTTGATGGAGAAGGCTTTTGGTGTACCCTTGGACCAGATAACACAGGCTGAAACTTTCCATAGGATTACATAACGCTGGAGGAAGCTTTTGTCCGTAAAAGTCTCAAATGTTGATTTTTGTTGTTGTTGTTGGAAAGCTGTAGGACACATTCGCACGTACCCGCACGAGTAGCACCAGTAGCTGGATATCCAGTGGGCATGTGAGAGACCAGCAGGCAAGGGCTGTGAGTCCATTATGTCCCACCCCTCACAAGTCAGCATGGACTATTAGACTTTTGGAAGCAGAGTGTATTTTTTGTAATGGAAGTCTGTGAAATGTCTGAGGTTCACCCCAAGAGAGGACCAGGAAAAGAAAGATCACAATCCTCTTCATGGGAGAGAGTTTATTGACCAGTTTTGTACCTTTTTAAGTTGTGTGATAACATTGTGAGGCTTGACATTGCAAGTTAACAATAGTTAACGAACCGAGAAGATGTTGCAGGCCGTTTGTTTGCGATGCCCTTTAAGATCCTTTTCTACAAGATGGTGGAAGTATACCCAGCATTAATGCTATTTGTGTCCTTCCTTGAAAAAGCATCATTCCCCCTGAATACATTTGCTTGTCCATCATGGCTGGGTTCCTTGGCAACTTCTTCAGTCAAGTCAGCCATATGTGTGTTAGAGAGAGGGTGTGCTGAAGGGGAGAGCGTTACAAAGCTCCTCTGTGGGATACAGAGCCCCTTGTCACTGCCTTGTCCTGATGTTTAGCAGTGGGTGGAAGGGAAGAGAGGACAAGGAGGGTAAAGATAAGTTGGTAGAACATTTTATGCCGTCCCCCATCCATGCTGTCCTGCTTCTCTCCAAGCCTCTTAGATGAGGAGGGAGAGCTGTTGGCAGGTGGAAGACTTGGGTAATAAGAAAAGTCCATCAATTTTAGAAGAACAGAAGCCTATCAGCTACTCTGTATTCTGTCAGGCTGTGGGGGAGAACTTAGCTTGTCTTATTAATGTCATATCAACATGTCTTATTAATAATGATAGAACCACTCAATACCATCCGAAAAGAATATAATAAGATCAGCTATGATAAGAGGTCATGGCTCAGAGAAATTTTTTTTCTGAATACAGCATGCATACAAATGTATAGATAGATTTCTACCTTTTTTTTTTTTTTCAAGTTTGTGTTCTTAGCAAAGTCAACAGAGGTTTGCAGAAAGGCTCTGCTCTTTTCATTGTTCTAAAATAGTGACTTTTGCCCTTGGAATTGACTTGAGTGTCTCCGGATCCATAGATGTTTTCAGGCAGGTAGTCAATGCAGTATAGTTCTGAAAGTTTTCCCTTGTTTGCCCCTATTACTGTACCTTGTCTTTGGAATCAGTCTTGTCCTGGGAAGCATGTCCTTATTGAAAATCTTCCCGATAAAACCTGTGGCTTCCTTTACTAGCAGATGGGTTGGTTCTTGTGTTTAAAAAAATAAAAAATCACAACTTTAATGTAGAGCTATTGTAGGTCTGTTGGGTTTCTGCAAAGCTTTGCAGATGTCACTGCAGTGCTAGGCTGGAAATCTGGGTGCTGGATATCTGGATGCTGGTATCAGGGTGTGTCCTGAATGAAAAGTAAGTCATGTTGAAGTCAGACTGTGTTGAGAGACCACCTCATCCCCAAAGTGTTTTCTTCTTTCTAGCACCCATCTTCATAAATCCACTAAGTTGGAAGTCATGACATCCAGTTTACTGTGTGAAAGAGGATGGCTCCAGATCATACCAATTTTTTACTTCATTTCAACATTTTGTTTTAAATAAAGGATGAATTGGGGGCAATTATGAAAGCTTCTAGGTGGCTGCTATAAATTAAGTTCAGTTATGATTACTTGTTTTCTTTAAAAGTAGAATAATTGACCAGCTGCTAATGGCCAACTTTTGAAGAAAGGTCTTGATCCTGTGTTAACTTCACATTCCTGGAGGACAGTTTCTCATGAAACCAACATAATGTGTTGCTGATGATTACATTGTTGAGTCCGTTGGCTCCCTGGGAACCATTCTGCTGGAAGACCATCTGCTGCTATTAGTCCGTGCGTGCCATTCCCGTGCTTTGACCTGCGGTGATGTGCAGGGAATTTGGCCAGCCTGTGCAGAGCAAGTGTCAAAAGCTGGGGGTTCGAGCAGGTGTGGGCTCGCATTGTTTGCCTTGGTAAACTCTCAGCAGTGACTGTTGAAGCAGTGCTGAAGGTCAAGTCAGACCAGCTCTGAATTCGTGAGGAATCCAAAATCAGGCATTTATGGAGCCTTAGTGGGATTGTTGATTCTATCATCAGAGCCCCGAACTAGAGAAAGCTGAAGGGGAAACAATTTCCCAAACAACAGGAATAACAGAAGATTTATTAGAAATTGCTGGAGTATCCTCTTTGAACCAACTGAGCTGTCTTAATTAGCTCCTTTTAGCACATGAACTGCAGCATGGAGGCTGGGCTCGCAAAGCCCTGGGTGGCTGACAGGACACGCAGAGGTTAATGCCATCGGAGGCCCTCAGGGACTGGAAGGGCACTGAGTGGCTTTCTATAGATCACAAGCTGTAGGATTTTACCCGGTGACTCTTGCTCCGCTAACTTCTATGCAGTTAAAATGCTCCTTCCAGACAGGCAGCTAGTCGTGATTTGAAAGCGGGGAGATGTGGAACATGCCCCTCCTTTTGACCCTTTGTTCCATCTCCTAAGTGCCTTCGCTGTAAAGAAAGTCGCACCCTACAGCTTATTTTCTGCCTTCAGTCTGTGGCCATTAATTCTTGCTGTTTCTTTGCTGGGTGGAGTTCCTTTGTAGCTGTATTTTTGACTTTTGGTTGTACAGAATCCATGAAACGCGATTGTTGCAAGTCCAAGGATCTCACAAATACGTGCCAGAAAGCTTATCAATTCATCTGATAAACCGCATAACCTTTTCTTATAAACCCTGGTAACCCAACCTAAAACCCATTTGGGCTATGACAACCCACCACCCTGTTGATTTCTTATCTTGCATCATATATCTGCGCTAACATTTTGGGTGTGCGCATGTTTTTGCTGCTCTTATTTCTGTCTGTAAGCTCATGCACTTTGTGGTACTATAGATTATGTCATATAAGAGTGACAGTTTTATTTGCTTTTATTGTCCACCGTGGAAGCATTGCAGGTTTGATTCTAAATTAATCTTTATTGTGTTTTTAAATTTCTTCTCATTCCTTGACATAACCTGCTATCTCCCAGACTTAGCTTTGCTGGCTACAATCAATTTAATATTCATAAATTCTCTGTTTTGACAGCAGTAGACTGGATTCAATTACTGCCAAAAGGCCCAGTCATACCAGGCTGCGGCGTTAGAAAATGAATTGTTCAGTGACGCGATCTGTCTTAGTGAACATTAAGTGATGCTTTGATAATTATATAGACGTACGTATGCAGGGGAGAGTGACCCAGTACATGAAAATATCTAAAGGGTGGTTGTCAAGAGTATGAGGCCAGTCTCTTTTCATTGATTGCCAGTGATAGG
>WTSP01001423.1:40057-58679 GCA_025331215.1 Actenoides lindsayi | reverse complement strand
AGGGGAGGGTGGGGGGGGGGCAGGGAAATGCAGACAATACTTTGTGATGTGCTGGGTGACCTGGGGTTTTGTGTTTGTGTGGGGTTTTTTCCCCCCTTGTTTTTATCTCGTTTTCACGTAATAGCAGCGTTTGGCCCTTTCCAATCGCACGCTTGTAATTCTCGGAGTCTGTCTCTTGTCCCAGCGTGAGAAATACTCGATTTTTATTTTTGGTCAGTGTTTAATAACTTTGTTCTGAGCGGCGATTTTATTAGCCAGATCATGAGTAAGGAATTTCCTTTATGAAGAGGGAGGGAGGTGGGGTAAGGGGTAGTAGCACTTACCGTGTTTTAACCCTGGTTTAGCGGTTGGCGGGGGGATCAGTTTACCCGCTTCCTGCTGCCTCTCCCCAGGTTTGCAGGAAAACACGGGGTTTAGCCTTAAAAGTTCTTGTAGGCCACAGCGCTCGTGAACAATGGCTCCGCTTGCGTTTCCAGGCGAACTTTCTCCCCCCTCCAAAAAAAACCAACCAAACCCCAAACCCACCCGAGCCCAATTCTCTCTCTCACTTCGTGCTTGAACTTTTTGAAAAAGCATGTCTCGGGCCGGCTTAATATTTTTGTACCATCGGCTGTTGGTTCTAGGGGAGCGCGGAATAAAAGCGGCGAGGGGCCGAGCGCGTAGCTGGGCTCTGAGCGGATTAAAAAGGCGCCTTATTCGGCATCGAACTCGCTCGGGGCCGGCTCCGAAGTTGTTGTTGCTCGCGGACCGTCCCGTAATCTCAAGTATTGTGCTTGTGATGAGAACACAACGCGGTTTATTTACCTGCCGTGTTTTCATCGAGGGCACGGGGAAAGTTGTCTGCGTGGAGTGCGCTGGAGCAGCGTTAGAAGCCTTTGTTTGTAAATATGTAGCTCTTCCCAGCAAGCGGTTTATCTCGGTAAAGTTTATTATCTGTTTTTACCAAGAGTTGAGGAATGAGGAGGCTCCTCGTAGCCGCGGGTCTCGCAGCTGCCGGCTCGCTCCCGAAAGCGCGTCGGTGAATTCGCGTATTTCTGATGCTCCGTGTGCTTTGAATGACAGGATTCAGCTGCCCCGCCGCATTTCACGCGGCGGTTCTATCAAAACACGGCTTGGAACTAAACTTGAACTACCCAGAATGCTCCGTTCCCCTTTGCTCCCTTTCAAAATGTCGCCTTTGCCAAGTTTTTTTTCCCTCTTGTGTTTGGAGCTGCCTCGCCTGCCTTAGATGAAAGAGGAAGCGCCTGCACGCAGGAGGCACTTGTACAGCTCCGTCCAACCTCGCCTGAGATTTTCTAGAGCCTCCAGTTCTTGTAGTAACGTGATTATTGGCGATCCGGGGGGCAAATCAAGCCCCGGGGGAGGAATTTGTGTGGCTGAGCGGAGGCACCGCTGCCTTTTGCGGGAGGAAAGTTGTGGCCGCGCAGGCTGCTGCCGCTGCTGACCCGGGGCCTTGTGGTGTGCCCGCTGGAACCGGGGCTTGGCACCTTCCGGAGATACTGGAAATGTTTGCTGGATTCATAGTCTTGTCCTCTGGGGTTTTTTTGTTGTTTTTATAAAGACCGCCCTGAGATAACTTGTAACCCGCTCGGGTTTCCTTGCTTGCCGTGAATACACACCTCAGCTTGGCGAGATGTGGATTTCATACCAGGAATTACTACTTTTATTTTTTTTCTTATTGCATATTGAAACTTTGCTGCTTTATCTTGTGTTACTGGAGGAGTTTCCCAATGGGAAAACCTTTACTAACGGGAAAATGCCACTAAATTGTAATCTTGCATCGTTAAAAATCAGTGAAGGTTTGGTACCGGCGGGTGCAGTCACGGTGGTTTAGGAGCCGTTTGGGGAAGGGTCAGTGATTTCCAGTGGTTTTTGAACGGACAGAAGAGTGAGTTCTGTGGAATGTTCACTGGTAGTGGAGTTGTGAAGGTCTCTTGATGCGCAGAGCCGCACAGAGTTGCTTGTTGATGTGGCCCTGGAGCTTGGGGGGGTGTGTGTGTGTCTGGGGTGAGCAAATGTGTCTTGTAGGGGCAATTGCAAAAGTCCCCCCTCTGCAGTTCTTGCAGTAATTTTCTTCTGAATATTAACACTGATTAGTGGGGCAAACTTGAGAAAGTTTGATCAAAGAGAAGGTTTGGATTTTTAGTTGTTTTTTTTGCGTGTGTGTGTGTCAGCTTTCTCTTTTCACTGTCAGAAAATGGTTCTTGGAAGTTGCTTGTAGTAGTTGAATGTTGTTCAGAGAAGCACTCTGATGAGCAGGGAGGGAACAGAGCTGCCTTTCAGGCCACTGGAGCTGCTGTCAGGATCAGGGCCAAGGTTTCCAGCCACCGAGGTACCGGAGTAAAGCACTCTGGGGCTGCTCCGGGGCTGTGCTGGAGTCCCTGAGGGCTCAGCACCCCCCACCCCGCCCCGGCTTCATCCTTACAACTCTTGTGGCATTGCTTTTAGGTCACCAAAGTCATAAACCGGGAATCTTTTGACAAAATAATGAAATAATTCTGACTGTACCAGGCCTTTAAAAGCAAATTCGATCTGTGTGTGCTCTCGGCATTGGCCGAGCATTACATAACGGGGCTGGGGGGGGGAAAACGCATCTCCCTTCACACGTGTAACGTGTTTGTTGCTCTCGGGATCAGCTGATAATGTTGTGTTGAAATAACAAACAACCGCGTGTGTTTGGGCTGCTGGGATCCAGCAGGATATTTGAGGAGAGAGTAAAGCAGCGAGTCGCTCTCAGCCTAGTCTGACAGTTGTCCACCTGCACGTAGATGATTTGGGGTAAATGCAAAGCATTTTGGGGTGCTTTCAGTGCTGGATGGTTTCTATGGCTTGTCCAGTTTTACCCCGGTGCTGTCGACGGTGGGACCAGCGCTGCCGGCTGCACGGGCTCTGGAAGGTTCTGCCCAGCCCCTGGGCACTGGGAGGTTGGTTAGCTGCTCTTTCTCCAGGGCATCTCGGGCAGAATGTGCCAGTGTGTTTTACCGTGTCCAGACTGAAGCCAGCTTGGGAGTTTGCAGGAAGACTGCACGTTGTGTCTGGGACCAAATTAACAGAAATTTAAGATTTTAACTTTGCGTTTGGGGGGGGGGGGAACCCCAAAACCAAACCAAACAACCTGTTGCCTTGATGTTTCGCATGACTGAGCGAGCACATGGGGATACAGTGGGACTCGGGGATCGATCGAAGATCTGCCTCGTAATTTGCCGGCCGTAAACAAGCACAGCAGGCACTGCTGCTGTCATTTGCCTTCCTCCAGGGATTTTGGGGACCTTTTTTCCTAGCCGTTTTCTGCGGCGCCGCTCCGGTCGGTGTTTTGTCTGTTGCAGAAATTGGCGTTTCGGTTGGGGTGTAATGGGCACCTCGCACCCGTCTCGTGTACCGATAGCGCTTCGAGGCACAAAGTGTGGCATTTCGGGCCAGCCTGCGCTTTTCTGTGCCGTTTTAGTTGCCGGGTTAACGGAGCAAATAACTATGGTAAACCCGTCAGATCTGGCAGCGTGATGTTTCCCTGCCAGTCACCAGGCGAGGTGTGTTATTTACTATGTAAATCTGTGAGGATTTCATGTTTTCTTTTCCTTCTCTCTCTCTCTCTGGCTGTCCCCCCCCCCGCCGTAGGTGTTGGTGGAATGAGCGTTGCGTGTGTTTTGAAGAGAAAAGCAGTACTCTGGCAGGACTCGTTCAGCCCCCACCTGAAACAGCACGCTCAAGATACAGCTAATCCCACCATGCCTGTTGTATTGACATCTGGAACAGGGTCCCAGGCTCAGCCCCAGCCAGCTGCAAACCAGGCGCTTGCGGCGGGGACGCACTCCAGTCCCGTTCCCGGATCCATCGGAGTCGCGGGCCGCTCCCAGGACGACGCTATGGTGGATTACTTCTTCCAGAGGCAGCATGGTGAGCAGCTTGGGGGAGGAGGAAGTGGTGGAGGCGGCTATAATAACAGCAAACATCGCTGGCCTACTGGGGATAACATTCATGCAGAGCATCAGGTAAAAAACCAGTTCAATGTTTCCAAACTCCACACGTGAACGCATCGGGCTTGTGATAGATGCTTTTAACGATGCTTTTCTTTTTTTAAAGCTGAAGCTGGAAAATGGCAACAGTTGTGCTTTGTTGTTTTTCTCTTTTCAGGATCGCGGGGCCTTGGTAGCTATGAGCTGAAACGATTCTGCTCTTGAGGGTGTTGAAATCCCAATCCATTCTTTGTGACAGTGAAATGCATGTTTGCAAAATTTATCGTTCCCTTTATCGATTTATTTGTTGTATTTATTTATTTATTTGCTTATTTATTTTGGTGGATGTGTGAAGCAGCGGAGCAGTGGCTGCTGCTGCTGCTTTTCAAAGCTGTTGCTGTAGTTAAATAATTCTTATGTAATGGTATTACAAAACTGCCAGTGCATGTAGGTTGAGCTTTTTACCATTCCCAATATTGAAAAACGCCGTTCTGAAAGCTGGTGGCAATATGTTTTTGTTGGGTGTCTTTGCTTGTTTGTTTGGGGTAGTTTTGGGGCTGGGTTTGGGTTTTTATTTTGTTACGGTGCGGCGGGGAAGGAGCTGCTCACGTGCTTAGCTGAACTGTGAGCAGCCTTCGGGATGTCGTGAAACAGCGCTTTGAGAAACACCGCTGCCTTCTTCCAGCAGCTGAACGTTTCTAGCGGGGTTGTGGGCCAGACCGTGCCTGGGGAGTAGCGTTCAGCGGTGTTTACAGGGAGTCTTCTGCAGTTGCATTGTCAGATGTGCTGCGAGTTAACTGGGTGTGTGACTCACTGAGCTGGCTGGCTGTGACCTGCGAGGAGCTCCTCAAAGCAGGAGAGCTTCCTCTGCTGAGGGAGCGGAGCTTCGCTGTGAGAACCTCTGAAAAAAGCGGTAATTCCCGCAGCCGCTGTCGGAGCGGCCGACGCGGAGCTTTTGCAAAGCTTCCTGAAGATCTCCTCTCTCTAGTTTTACAAATAAAAGCGAACCAGCCCTTGCTCCTCTGCTGTGCCTCCCCAGGGGATGTGTTGCCATCCAGACCATTGAAAAGCAAACATTGCAGTGGATTTTGTAACCTGGCTGAAGTCAGTGTGGACATCAACAAAGAAAGAAACCCAGGTGCCCTCTTGTACGGTTTTTCTTCCAGCACAACTTAAAATACTGTAGTCTGAACTAAGTTAGAAGAACACTGTGGTTATTCCCTTCTGTGGAAATGTAGTATTTAGTTATCACTTTAAAGGAAATAACTGCATTGAATTGAGCTGTAACTTCTCTGTTAACTGCCCAAGTTTGCAGTTACTAAATGTAAATCTTGTTTCAAGAGGCATCAATGAAAAGATCTTAATGCTCTTTAAGCAAAAATATCTCATTGAAAGGCAGCAACTTTTAGTCTCTTACAAGTAACAGCTGTCATGGGGTCTGGTGTGGAGATGTTTAGAAACTACTGTTGCTTGGACATTCTGTCAACAGACAACTTCAGGAATTAAGATGAACGTCATCAATTCTTAATTGCTTTTTCCTCCAACTCATGTTTTCATCTTCCTTTCTCTGAAAATCCTCAAAAGCAAAGCTAACAAAACTCACTGGAGGTTGAGGGGGTGGGGGACAGGACACCCAAGTCCTGCAGTCATTAGAAATTTTGCTGGTATTTGAACTTTTTTTCTTTTTACTGCATTCTTTGATAACCACAAGACTTAAACTTTCACTTGAACAAAAGAAACTTGGCCTGATGGCAGTTGATGTGTTGCTCTTCAGCTTGATTTTCTTCATTCTTGAATGAAGTGATACTAATAAATGCACCACTTAATGAAATAAAAGCTCGTTAGCCTACACTAGTTTAAATGAACTTTGAAAATCTAACACCTGTATTCTTTGGAGGCAGAACACTTGAGAAGATTGTTTGGATAAATTACACCTGCAGGATTAAGCTCACAAGGTTCTGTGTGATGCTTGCTTTGGTTTTTCCTCCTGCCCATGTGTTCTGTGATCTGAAGCTCAACAAGTACCCACTATAATATAAAGTTGGAACCTTTGTTCTACTTCTGGTGGTTTTTGTATTGGCTGTCATGTATTTGTCACAGAATGCTGATGGTTTGTGGTTGGTACGCATCCTGAAACCAATTTTTGTGTTTAATTTCTTCCAAGTCAACTCTGACGTGGGCAGTAACCCTTTTCTCCTGGGGTTGATTTGATACCGTGTACTCCAGTGATCTCTGGGCAGCTTTATCTGTGTGGGTATTGATTCAGCCTTTCCTGAGTGCCTCTTTTTTTCCACAGTTCTCTGCCTGCCTCGGGGTTTTACTCATGGGAAGCAGAGTGCAGGGTATATAACACTCTAATACTGCTGTTCTGTTTGACTTTTTGGCCATCTCTGCATCTGCTTCTTAAATTAGAAATTCCTGCGAGCAAGAACGAGTCTTAGGCATGCAAAATGGTTTCATTCAGTTTGGGCTTTGCCAGGATAGGACTGAATTTGTCCCACAAGAATAGAAGTGGAAGAAAGTGCTTGGACATGCAGGGAGGTCGGGAATCAATCATTGTGGGTGTCTAAGCCTCAGCTTCATATAGATACATTTATTTGACTGTATTCTTGATTTGAGGCTTTCGGAGATAACACAGAGGGCTCTTGCCTTGTTGCCTTGAAGACTGGATAGGAAACTCAGTAGCTAAAAGATAATGGAAAGTCAGAAAAAATAATTATAGGGTAATATAGGTTAATGCCTGCCTAGAGCTTGGGAGGTCGTAATTAAAGGTAGAGGGATTTTATTTATTTTTTTTTTTAATTTTGAATGCCAGTTTCTTCTTTGTTACGCGTGGAGACAGACATCTGGCTCTGGTGCTGATAATACTCCAGTGGTTTTTTTTTTTACCTAATGATAGCATTTCATCCTGTGTTATTAAATAGCTGTGAGTGTTGTGACTCAGAACTTATTTACGGGATCCTTGCTTTCCATTTTTGTGGTGCTGGCTGTTCCTCCTTCTCATTCCTCTGCACTTGATTAGCAGCTCTGAGAATCGAGCTGCGCGTGGCTTCGCTAGGGAGCACCTAGGACAAAGCTGGTCTGCTCCTGAGGATGTAGATCCTGTCCTCTTGCTGCCAACAGCTGGTTCTCTTTATATTTTACCTGGAAACTTCCTCTTCCCTTTGAATTTTTCCCTTCTCCTCCAAAAGGGGGGATGGGAAGGGTTATGTTTTTAGACAAAATGAAGAAATTAAACGTGCTACTGTCATTTTGCATATTTAGATATCAAAGGTACACCGTTCATGCCAATGGCTTATGTTGTAAATTCCTCTCTGTTCTAGCAGACACTGCACTAATGGTGGAATCAGAGATTTATTTTTTTTTTCCTAGATTGGAATCTCTGAACTCCTGAGCAGAATTCTGTCTGCACCTACAAATATTTAATGACCAAATTTTACGTGGAAGATGCTTCCATCGGCCAGGTCTTGGCTGCACAACGCAGTCTTCTCTTTCTATACACAAAACCCAGCAAGATGAAGTTGAGTGTCAGTGTCCAGCAGGGAAGTTAGGATTCAGAGTGCAGAGGTTAAGGCTGTCAGTCAGCTGTGATGCCCGTTTGCTGGGCAGACAGAAGTGAGAGCTGCAGCAGGGTGGCTTTGTGCAGCTGGGCAAGGATCAGACCCTCTCCTCAGGGAGGTGAGTGCAGAGGTACAAGATGGTTCCCTGTGAGTCGTGGCCTAGGCTGCATTTCTCTTGGGTTAGGAGAGGTTGTGTGTCTCACTACAAATTCAAACAGCCATCTGCTGCTCCAGAGAGGAATGAAAAGACAGTCCAGATACTCAGCTGGGAGAAGTTATCAACACACAGCAGGGTTTTAGCAAAATTAGCTGGGTTCTGTCGGCCGGGGTCTCCTGCGGCTTGTCTGTCTATGTTCTTGAGCTGGATCGAAGAGCCAGTTGTGCTGGTGGTGCTCCCTTCTGAATTGCAGTGAGTGGATGGACTCAGACTGTCTGAACTGCAGTTAGGGTAATGTGGGAGTTGCTTAGTAGAAGCAAATGATTTTAGGGATTTACTTTCTTTGAGAGCATGTTTAATTAATAATTGGAGACAATAGAACTCAGCAGGGAGCGTCTTGTTGAATGTGGGGAATTTTTTCACATATAGTTGAAGAATAGTGAGAGCAACAGGGCTGGCACTGGGTTTTTTATTTTATTTTTTCTCAGTTTTGCCTTTTAGCAATGTGACTGTACAACTTCTTAACTGGGAACCCTCATTCAAGTGGAGACAGAAGGTAATTCTCCTGGCAGCTGCCCTTCCAGAGCGCTGCTACTCGAACTGTGCCGCGTGCCACGGCAGGAGTGTCTGGATTTGACGTGGTTTGACAATGTTTGCTGCCTGTTGGCACGCACCCCGACCAGGGTTTGCCTTGGAGTTGTGGCAAGGTCCTCTAAAAAGATCCTGGAAGCTGAGGAAGCAAAAGCTCTAGTATTCATTCTTCCAAAGTGAAATCCCATTTCGGTGACAGTTTAATACTTGGACAGATTTCCCTCACCTGCCCGTGGAAAGCACAGAGTGTATCAGAGCCAACCAGCCTGGCTTGTTGTCTGAGCTTGAGTGGAAGGTGTGGAGCAGGTCCTCAATCACTGCCCCGTGGGATAGAACGCACGGCTCTGTGTTTGAAGAACATCTTCTGATACCTGTTTTCATTGAGTCTGTTGAATTTTCCTGGGTCCTTCCTCGGGTTGCAGTGAACTGGTTAAGGCTTCGCTCGGGCTGACGCTGAAATGGCTGTGCTAACCTGATACCCAGATAATTGAGAACATAATACCCTGCTGAAATGAAGTGTCTAATTTGGCTGATTTGTTTTGCAGAGATTTCTCTACAGCGAAAGGGTGTCTTGGGGGAGGGAAATTGGAACATTTGATTTAGTTTTCTGCTTTACGTAGCTCTTTGAAAATTCCTCCTGAGATAGAAGGTGCGTGAGTAGATTGGCTAAGTTGGTTATTAAAGATTAGGTATTGGAAAATCCTCCTCTTGTCCAGGGGAGAAAACCTACCCTGAAATCTTCAGAAAATCAGTGTAAGAGTCTTCTTCCTCTGAATCTGGAGCTTTTACTGTCCCTGACAGGCAGTTGCAAGATATCCGTCTCAAGTTGGGATTGCACAAGCGTGCTGATGTGCTGGCTGTGGGATTCCTCTGCTACATCATCTCTGTAGGCTGCTTCCTTGCTGTGGTGCTTGCAAAGATTTTCATGCCATTGAAGTTGCAAACACCAGTGCTTCAAGAAAACTTCAGTTATTTTGTTTGATAGATTGCACCCAAGTGTGTTTTGAATAGCGCTTTAAGAGCATCGCTTCTGCTTGTTTGCTTCCTCCCCTCTCTTCAACTTTGCTTTCTCCTTATCAGCTCTTTTGTGGTTTGCTGAGCTGCGGTGACCTCTCGGTGCTTCTGCAGAACAGGTTGTGATGCTGAAGGTGTTTGTGTAAATAGGTGAAACTTTACCGAAGTTAAATGCCATGTAAACCATTCTCAGTAGCCTCGTCCTTGCAAACTGGCACAGTTCTGACTGCTGATCGGAAATCTCCTCGACCAAGAGCTCCTTCAGAGAACTGAATCTAGTGTTGCCTGTGTCTGAAAACTTGCTTTTTGGTGTACACTGAGGTGATTTTAAAGCTGTCGTCTTTGAGTGATGATCTTGGGGATCTGCGAGGAACAAACTCGCCTTTGTGTGCAGATAGCATGTGATGCTGCGCTCCCTCCCAACGAGCCGTCTCCTCTCGGATATCGTGTTGCTTCTCTTCCTTTGTTAAGGGTAATTTTGTTCTAGGGCAGTTGTTTTTATTGGGAGCATCTGGCTGTGCTTCTTGCCCTGTACAGAAGCTTTAGACTCTGATTCTGCTCTGTTCTTAAACCCTCTGATGAGCCCTTGGCCCCGCCGCTGTGTGACATGGGGCCGCTCTCATCCATTCCTGACAGGAGCACTGAGCTTGGCTCTGGAATAAGCCATTTCTCCAGACCTTTACACCTTTTTCCCCCTCTGTTTTAAACCTTGCGAGGTCAGTGTAGTGGTGGGGACGAAAAGAAAAGCCCTTCCAGGGGTCAAACGTGCCAGATCTGAGCGTAGCCCTGAGGCCTTGCACCAAAACATTGATTCCCCCCCCATGAACCTGGGAAGTAGAAGATGATTTTCCCAAGGTACCGCCAGCTCCAGCGGGGCCAAACTAAGGCTACTTTCTTATCCAAGACTTTGGGAAGTTTGCACCCCACCAACGTGCACCCAAGACATCCCGGAGTAACCTGAATTCCTCCTTAATGAAGCACCTTCCCTGGGTGAAGGAAACGTGAGGGAAAGGGTAATTAGCTAACGAAGCCGAGCTGCGCGGGGCCGCCTTCCTCCCGTTTATTTCTGTCCCCGGAATCATTAATCGCCTTGGCCGAGGGCCACGGAGAGCATTAGCCAAGCAGCAGTTTCAATAGCTTTTTGCTTCGAATGCTAATGGTAGTAGCAATTCTACTGATGAGTCCTTTACTACAAAAATAGTAGTTAAACCACCTAATCCTGTCTAATACTTGTGACTTCACGGTCTTTCTTTACCGCCTATTGTTATAGGAGAGGGCTAAAAATAGTGCTGTAAGCAGTTGATGGAACAACATATTTTAACCCTGGATCTAGTTGTTAGTGGCAGGCCTGTTGTTCACACTTGCATGGTGCTTTTCTTATTCTCATTCTTGTGTCTTTGATATATTTTTCTCTCCCAGCTACTCCATCTCTGTGTGTGTGTACTTGGGGTAGGTATTTTTTACGTAGAGTGCTGTGTGAGCTGTTCCAAGCACACAAACACGGGCAGTCTCCCACAGACGAGTAGGAGGCATTTGTTTCCCTCTGAAATTTGTAAACCTTTTGGTTAATTTAAAAAGCTTTAGCAACTCGTGAGTATATAAATCAAGTGCAGCAAAGTATTTAAGCTGTTCAACCAGCCACTTTGGGCTTTTTCCTCCTCTCCATTCTAGGGATGTTTTATTCAGGTAGCAGCCTGAATATTGTTGGTATTTTTTTCTTCTTTCTGCCTCAATCCCGGTGTTCTTGTAGTAATGTTGACTTTTTTTTTTTTTTGAGGAATGTTTTACTAGAAAATAAAGAGTTTGGGTGATTTCCTGATGAAAAATTGAGAGAAAAATGTGGAGGTGTAATGAATGGAAACTTGACACGACATTTGCCTTCTCACACATGTGCACTGCACACGAGTTAAAAATAAATAGGTTGAGTAGTAATCACGCGTCTGAGGTGCTCTGAGCAAGCACCCAGAATGTACCTGTGCGGGCAGGGAGAGCTTGAAATATCTCATGTCTTGTTTGTCTTCTCCCAGAAACAAAGAAATGCTGCTCATCTCAGGGCTGAGCAATCCAAGCATTCTGATCTCTCCTGACAACAGTAACACAATTCCCCGCGTTACTCTGCAGGGGCAGAAAAGCAGAGCGTGTGTGATCTCATAGCAAGATGGTCCCATCAAGCTTGTACAGAGCCCAGTCTGTCGTTGGGCTCCTCTGGGCACGCTGGGAGCAGAGGCTGAAGAATCGGCCCTGCCCCTGGCTTGGGGTCCCAGCGCCCAGCCCTTGGTTGCCAGGATAGCAGATGGGGTCAGGGGGCTTCTCCCGGGTCCCTTATGGTGTAGTCTCTGTGGGAGCCCTGGAGCTGGGTTCCTTGGCTGGCAGGACTGAGGGCTGCAGTCCGCCCTGTAATTTACTGGAGATCAAAGAAATCCCCAGAGCAGCTGCTGACATGTTCCAGCTTCACGGGATCCTGTCTGGGCAGTGCCCGTCCTGCTCGGGGTGCAGCAGATGCTGGCCGGGGGGTTTTGCCTCCTGGTCAGAAGTGGAACTGGGGCAGAGGGACGGTGGGAGGAGAAGTGCTCTGATCTCGGGGAGGGACAGCTGGGGCTGGAGAGATCCTGGCGTAAGACGGTGCTGGGAGAGGAGAAGGCAGCTTTTGAAACAGGGCCACGTGGAGAGGAAGGTAGGAGGGGGGGTGGCTGGAGAGCCTGGAGAGCTGGGCCTTAGGGAAGCAGCCTTCTCATTTGCTTTGGTTACCCTGTTTACCATAATTGGCTTAATAGAAATAAATAGTTTAAACCCTCTTCAGTCGCTGTTACCGCTCATAAATGCAGATATTTGATCTGTTTCATGTTGTCCAACATCAAAAAACACAATACAAATCGTGCACCCTCAGGCTCCGTGCTGCACTCCTAGGCAGTGGTTTTTAGATCATCAACAAGAATATTTCTCAGCTGGTTGTTTCTCAGTTTCATTTTCTCCAAAAGACTTTCTACTCTGTTTTCATGGGGTTTTTTTTGTTGTGTTTTTGGGGGTTTTTTTGTTTGTTTTTTTTTTGTTTGTTTTTTAATTATTATTTTATTTTTTCTCCTGTGTGCTTAGTTGTTGTTTTTTGCTCATTGTTTAATTCCCCCTGTCCTTTCTCCTTCTGGGAAACCTCGCTCGCATAAGGAGAGAAGAAAAACTCCTTCCTCCTGAAGAATGAAATTTAGCCTTTGCTAATTTTGCTGGGTGTCTGTCTGGGTGCATATAAATTCTACATAAATGAGGCTTCCTTCATATTTAAAGCCTCGTGTACAATCCCCTGAGATACCTGCAGACCATGAAATGGGAGACAGTACTGCGCTTGGAATTGATGTGTAAAGGTCATATTGGCAACCGTATTTGCTTAATATAAGGTGCAGTATTAACACTGCTTGTTGACAATATTTACTTAAAATTACAGTTTGGCTACTTTCCTGGTCGCTGTTTCGGGGTGGGGGGTGGGGAACCCTCAGATTATTCTAGAATAAAGAAACACGGTGTGGGAAATGAAAAGGTAAATAGACTGTTGCTCTCATGTTAATTGGTGAGGTCCTTCAAACCCCTGTTTAGTAATCGTGAGGACAGTTTGGGGCCCTGGTTCCTGTTAATTTAACTGACTTGCAGAATCCTTTTTGACAAGTGGCATTGAGCCCCGTGGGCCTTGTTGTTTGCTGGGGTAAAATGAACCGGCGTGTTCAGCACCGGCAGCGCGGCGGGTGCTGCTGGGTGCTTGGGTTCCCTGCTGCTTGCTGGGGGAGCCCTGGGTTCCCTGCTCCTCCTTTGCTGCCTGGTAGCTTTTTAGCTCTGGGGACAGCAGATCCGCTTTCGGGGTGGCTTGTGAGGTGTCACCAGAGAGGTTTGGTCCTGGTCTCTTTGTTCCCTCTGCTCTCGTCCTCTCCCATGGATGGCTTTTGGTGATGGGGGATGATTGCCTGAGTCTTGGCTCTTCAGAATTTTTAAGTAGTGTCTGTATTTGTGACTATATTTTTGGGGTGGGCTTCAGAGGCAGGGAAAAGTGTCTCACCTGGGTTTGTGGAGTGGTAGGTGAACAACAGGTCCAGAGCCAGATGGTACCAGCACATAGAACGTGTTCAGCTGCTGGAATATTGCATTTGCTGTGGGGATTCCAAAGTGTTCCAGAGATGGATGAGGACTAGTGGCTGTGTAGCTTTGGGACCAGGAAAGTATTTGCTTCTGAGTTGCTGTCCTTGAGCTTTGCACTGGTGAGGCCCTCTAATCTTACTGAAAACAAAGGAAAAGTGTCACTGTCCTGTGTAAGACGGCTCCTTGACCTGGATGAGCTGCATGCTGCTCGAGGGGCTGGAGAATGCACAGTGAATATGTTTGATGCGGAGTTGCTGAGAAGCTTTTCTGTTCTGCAGGGGGGTTTTGAGTTTTCAGAGTGGCCCCTGACCTAGAGAAAGGGGTTTGTGTGGTCGTGATCTGCTGTAGGTGAGAGCAGAAAGCCTTGTGTGTTTTGTCTTGTCCTCTCTAAAATAGACCCTGTGTATCTGCTGCTGGCCCCGTGGCCTCGGCGTGTGTGAGGCCAAGAGTTTTCATTCAGGAGACTGCAAATCGGACCTGGAGAGGTCTGACCCAGAGCAATAACACAGCTGCCTCTCACTTCGAGTGCTTTTCAGAGCAAAGGTGAGAATTAGTTAAGAGAGCCTTTCAGAGGCCGAATTGACTTTGACTTCAGCTTCAGTCCATCGGGTTTACCCCGGTCCGTCAGCGTGCTGGGCGAAGCCGCTCTGGGCTGTGCGCTGCTTTCAGCGTGCAGGCACCAGTTAGGAGGCAGTGAAGTGGCTGGAGTGTGTTACAGTGACATACATTCATATATTAGCACGTGTGGAAATTGCTCTTCTTGAATGAGATTCTCATTAATTTTGGTGAGATTTACATAATCCCTGAGCGTGCAGACGGCGTTTGCCGTGCAGAGGAGGAACGTTCTCGGGAGCTGAAATCGCTTTGCCGCTCTCGTTCGGTAGCGGAGGTGCTGATGTACAGAGCCTCAGTTTTGTGAAGTAGGCTTCAGAAGGAAGCTCGCTGGTTTTCTACCTTCTCAGCCGGGGTCAGTACTCCTGATAGGGAAGGTGAGGAGTAGGGGTTGGTGAAGAGCCCCTGGAAGAGGCTGCAAAGGAGGCGGGTGCGACCGAGGGTGCTGCCGGCTGAGAGCAGGAGGAGGCTGTTGTTGGATGGCTTGTAAAGCGGTTGGGCTGACAGCTGCCCTCTCTCCACCTGAGCCCCGGTGCTTCTGGAGCTCACCTCTTCCTCCGAGGAACCAGGTTGTCATGTCGTATCCCGATGTCAGGGCATCGCTTCCTGGCGCAGCCCATTTCTCTTGGCATTGTCTTCTGGAGTCCTTTCAAACCCCCGGTTCAGCGGTGAACTGGATTTTCTGGTAGTCAGATCTCATTGATGTTAGTGCTCATCTGGGAAGGAGTTCCTCCTCAGTGCACCTTCTTGTTTCTAGTGTTTACACCAGCGTGGCTCCGCTCTACGCCTCGGTGTTCATTACAGGCCTGTGACAGTTAACAGGTAAAGGTCCTGGTGAGGTGGTGGATTGTCCATCTCATTTAATGGCCATTTCAGAGTGGAACTAAGGTGTGGAAAGTCCTGATTTTGGCCTCGTGTTCTGCTGTTTCAGAAGCTATTTGTTCTTCTTTCAAATGGAAATGAAGGAGCCCTGTGATATTTGTGCGTATTGTGTAAGAAAATGAGGTGAAGAGGTGTGGATATTTAATATTACAGAAGTGGAGAGATGAGAAGAGGAACCTTTGGGTACAGTCTTTTAAAATTGATCAATACACTAGTGTGTATTACAAACAAATGGGTACAGGGATCAGTGGAGATAAAGGAACCGTGTGACTGAGAGAAAGATCTCAAACCTGATGGGTTCTGTACAGCTGGAGCAAACAGTGCCCGAAAGTCTGGCACAGAGAGCTGAGTTAGAAATTGTTTCTATCCATAATTGTTAGGATTGATGAGAGAGAGATGATATGATGTGTGACAAATACCTATCATGAATAATTTCTTCTGTTACCAGACTTCTGGCAGCAGGTAGAGAAGCCGCTGTTACCTTTTTCTGCTTTTGATGGCAGCTGGGGTAAAGCATGTTTGGAAGGAGATGGAGGCAGCCCGTGCCTGCTGTGGGTGCTTTAACAGGAGGGGCTGGGATGGGGGCTTCCAATCTGTGTTTCAAGGGCAGCTTCCTGCAGACCCTTGGGAGAGGAGTGACCATAGCAGTGCTCCGTTAGGTGTGCAGTTAAACCAGCCAGGCATGGAACTGCTGCACTGCACTTCACTTCCAGGTTTTCTTCCACTTCTTGCCCTTTACCACTCTTCTCATCTTGGTCTCTGTATCACTTCTGTAGTAATCAGCTCTTTGAAGACAAACTGCTTCTCCACCCTGGAAAGGGACCGACGGGCAGCAGCGGGGAGAGCTGTGTCTGCTTACTGGACTGAAGCTCTGGGAGAAACAGGAATTGCTGAAGTGGTGTGGTTTCTGGTCAAGGATTGTGAACTTGCACTGAAGGCTTTGACCGTGTTGGAGATGGTGTTGGTAGTAGTTAGACCAGTTGTAGCTTCCCCACCAAGAATTCAGGCCAGCAGGAGAGCTTCACACATGGATGTAAATCAGGTGTTCGTGCTGCTGTGCTTGGTTTAGCAAGATAACACGTTGTTGTACTCAAGACAAACGAGACATCTCTGAAAATGTTCTTGCATTGAAGGCGAACAAATACAATCTGTGATTCTAGCATTTAAAAAAACCAGTGGAGTAAAGCTGGCCGTGTACCATGGCAGAGTACTGTAAAGAAGGGTGGAGTTGGGCTGAGGAGTTCATTCTGGGGATGTTGGTGCAACTGGAGCTGCGAAGGGAGCCCAGCTTGGCAACAGGAGTCGATAGCGCTGGAACACGACCAAAACAAAACACAAACATCACTTAATATCCTCTTGATTCGTGCTAGGAAGGTAACAGTTGTATCTTGAGCGTGGCTTTGTTTTGAGGTCCCCATCGCCCAGCACTGCCTTCGGGGGTTGCTTTGTTCTGGAGAAGTTGGGGTGCACACACCCCGAGCAGCTTCCGTTTCTGCCCCAGCGCTGCCAGTCCTGGCTTGGCACCGATGTGGCTGCATCCATGGTTTGCTGGGACACTGTGCTAGAGGCAGAGTGATGAACATCACCTACTGAACCTCTCTATACAGCTTCTCCAGTCTGCAGATGTCCCACTGAAATGTTTTGCTGCTGTGCAGCTTTGGTGGCTGGGCCTGTCTGGGGGTGGGGGGCAGCATTTCCCATGAGTTCAGCTTGAAACGCTTCACAGAAGAATTTGGTCTCGTGAGCCTCTGTTTCATGCAAGACGTGTTGTCCCGGGCAGGTGACTGCTGGAGTTGGCAGCAAAGGCATCTCTGGTGCTGGGGTTGCTGGGAGGTGGGGGCCTGTTTTCCCTCCGTGTTCGTGGCTGATGTGATAAACCTCACTGCAGAAGGTGGCAAGGCTGAGGCACAACTGAAAATAACTTTGCACTGAGGTGTAGTGGTAACCCGTGGCCCTCAGCACCACATCTCCATGGCTTTGAAACCCCTCCAGGGATGGGGACTCCAGCCCTGGACAAGAGGATGCTTTAGTTTTGAACTGTGATTCCAAGTGACTGGCTGTTGAGGATTTGCAAATGATGTAAATATGTATTAGATAATTCAACAGTATACTACTAATCTTTTGCAGAGTAGTGTTGTCACAGAATACTGGCAGAATTCAGACAGGAGGAGGCTTCCTGGAGGTTATCTGTGGTGCTTTTCCTACCCCTGATATTCCTGGGATAAGGTCTATTGAATCTTGTCTTCAAACAGAAATAAAAGCGTAATCGCAACGAAGTCTTGACTGGTTCTGCTGGAAGTGGTGGCAGAGGTGTCACGAGTTGGGGGGAAGGCCGCTGAACGTGGGGTAACTGCTTACAGCACTGGTCCCTGGCAGGGTGGAGCGTTGGCATCTGTACCAGTTCTTGGGGCTTTGCCCACCACCCGTTACTGGATTCCTCCCCTTGGGTTCCAGATCCCCCGCTGTTGTCAGCGGTGAAACCACCAAACACGGCATGTTACAAAGTGCCCAGAAAGACAGAGCTTTCTCCCTCTACAAGGGAGTGAGCAGAGCGTGTGGATTACTCCTAAGTGGTTTTTCTCTTTCGAACTCTCAGCCATGCTCTAGCAGAAAGGTGTATCAGGTCAGCTGGGTTGTAGTGGTTATGTAAACCCTGAGTAGGAGGCATGTAGTACCGCTTGGGTGCCATCTGAAGTGGCTGTGACTGTTGCACCCAGTGCTGCTGGGTAACAGGGCTTTTAGCTGAGGAGGGCAAACACTGACTGAATCCCAGCATGGGAGTGAGCTTCTAGGCTTTGTCCTCCAGTCCATAGCTGGGTGATTGTCTTTTCTCCTGCCCGTGTGCTCAGTGGCTGCATCGATAGGGACTTGCCTGCTGAGATGTGGGAATGCTCAGCAGAAGCGTTCTGCATTTGCACCATACCCAACTGACTTAGCAAACAGCTTTGAATTGCTGCTTTTTGCTGGAAATTGATTCAGTTAGAACATGATCCAGAGCAGAAGAGAATGGCAAAAGTCCCGGGGCAGATGGATCACTACGGGCCCCTCAGGTGAGCAAGGCCAGTGTCCCCTCCTGGGGCTGTCCCCCTGCTCCTGCAGCACCCTGGTTGAATCTGGAGGGATTTCCCAACCTCGCTGTTTCACTCTTGCCTTTCTGGTGCCTTGGCTGGCAAGTCTTGGGCCCCCAGCACAGCCTGAGAGCTGTGTGGCTGCTGTGCCATGCACAGCTGGCCCCTTGGGCACAAGGAGAAGGCCCCCTCGGAGGGTTCTGAAGGTGTTTCACACCCTGCTTTAGCCTGGATTCCCCCTTGGAGACATTGTCACGGGCACAGGAACTAAACCCAGGGACTGCTCTGAAGGCATCGCTCGCTCTCCTCGCTTCATTCCCTTCCCTCCTTTCTAAGTGGTGCTATGTAATTGAATTTGCTTTTTGTTGTGTGTTTCTGTTTCTATCGATGTAACTCCAATACAAACCTGCCTGGTTTCTATGAGCCTCTTCACTTGATTTTCACCTGCAAGGACCTGCTGCCAACTCGTTGGCTTGGGAATTGACTCCCTCTCTTGAAACCATGCAACTTGTTCTGAAATACTGAGCAAAAGCAGCTGCATTTCACTTTGGGTGTCTTTAAAGTAATTGCTAGTTTCTCCTCTTTTTTTTTTTTTTTTTTTTTTTTTTTTTTTTTTTTCTTTTTCTATCTTATCTTTTTAATTTTTTTTTTTTTTGGGGGCTTTAT
>WTSP01001423.1:4291-17265 GCA_025331215.1 Actenoides lindsayi | reverse complement strand
GAGCGAGGCCGGGGCCGGCGGAGCCGGAGGGGGCACGGCAGGGGAGGGCAGCCGCCGCCGAGAAACACCGGCGCTCCGGGGAGAAAGGGGGGGAGCGGGGAGGTGCCGGGGGGCAGCCCCTGAGGGAAGCGCCGGCGCCTTGTGCGCCGAGGAGAGGGGCTGCCGCGCGGGCCGGGCCGGCGCGCCGCAGGAGCGCCCCTGTCGCTGCCGGAGGGGCCGCCTCGCCTCGCTGCCGGTGCTGGGGCTACCTGACCTGGGCAAGTGTGCCCCGAGACGGGGCTAAAGTCCGTCGAGAGCTTGCGCCTCTTGATTTGCCTTAGCCGTCGCCGCTGGCCGAAAGGAGGAAGTGCGGCTGTGGTGCGGGGAAGGGAGCAGCCCTGGGCGGTGTGGGGCAGTCAGTCTGCCCCCCGCTTGCGGCGGCGGCTGAGAGTAAACAGTAGCGCTGGCAGCCCAACAGGCAGGCGCAAAAATCATAGGCTCGTTTAGGTTGTAAAAGACCTTTGAGGTCATCAAGTCCAACAGTCAAGCCCTGCTTAAAAGCTGAGTCCTGCCGGAGCTCCCTAGAGAGATAGGAAGGAAGAGTCAGGCTGCGGAGAGGAGCCCGCTCTGACCCGCTGTTCTCCGGCCGTTTGTCGCGCCATGTGCCCTTGCACCAGCGGCCGTGCCTTGGGTGAAGCGGTGTTTGCTACCTGGTGGCGCGGTGTTCGCAGCCTTGCCTCTTGCTAGGCCTCGCCCCTCGAGCTGCCTCGGGGAGCAGAATCGAGCTTGAAGCGTAGCTTTGTGCCTCGCTAGTGAGGGATCTGGTCAGGGCAGCCGCTTCTGCAGAGGGCTGAGTGTTTCTCTTTAAGTGGTGGTGGGAAACGAGCGCTTTTTCTCACTGAGATAAGGCACTGCCAGGGAAGAAATAACTTTTTTTCCTTTGGCTCAGAAGTCCTCAACACTTCCTCTTTCTAAACTGCGGTGCAGCGGCAGTACCAAGTATGGTGCTTGAATCACTGCTAGCACTACGAGAGCTGGTTGCATCTTGCACGTTATTTTTGACTTGGGATTTTTTTTTTTTATTCAGATCTTAGAGGAACGCAGGTGAAAGGATGGGTTTTTGTAACAGGCAGCTTGTCCCGATGGTGTCATCTTCTTCTTGTGGTGTAGATCCCAGATGAAGGAGGCTGTAATGTGGGATGCGAATGTAAAGAAATGGAAACAAACATCTAACAAACTTAATATATTTACATTGTTTTATTTTTCCATAAAGATTCTTTGTGAAAATGATGTAGTAAATGCCAAGCTGACAAAGTTGGGTTGTTTTCTCTCAGAGCTTTCTCCCCTCAAACCCCTGCCTACCTATAAAAGAAATCTGCTGTATGTAGTTGCATTTACTTGGGTTCATTCAAGCCACAAGCAAGTGTTCTCATAACTGACACTTTTTGAACTTTTCTTTTTTCCAAACTAAACGCAATAGAAAAGCGAGTAGTATAAAGTGTTGCAGCTGTTTGATTCCTGTACTGGGTGGGTGACAGCAGCACGGTATTAACCTGTTTGGACAGTTTTTCATACAGAACAGCTACTCGGAAAGGTACGGAGTGTGATGTTTGGTCAGATGGCATCCCAAAATACTGAACATACAGGCATAGCTGGACAGGAGTTGTTAGACCCTGTGGATATATGAACCATCTGAAAGGCTTGGAACATTTGGAAGTCTTGAGAGGGTGCGGGAAAGAGGGGAACTGGCACTTTTGTGGTGTTTTTTTTTTTAACTCTTAAGGTTGTGATTTGGAAAACCCCCACAAGTCTTCATGTAATTAAGTAGAATTTGTGTGGACTAGCAGTTACATTTGCAAAATACATTTAAATTATTTACTGTTCTGGATCTATATCACTTGAGTGCATGAATTCATGTATGACTTTTCCTGTTAATGTATCTGTAAAATAAGGAGGAGAGGGGAAAATATTGGAAGTATGACTTGTGAGCAAGGTGTAGTCAAGATTGCTCTGATTTCGTTACGAGAAGAAATGCTATACTTGAAAACAGAGGTTTTGGAAGTGAGCAACATATGTAATGTTGTCTCTGGTATTATATGGATGTTTGTGGAATGTAAACCTGTAATGCATAAAATTAAGTTAATGCTACGTACTGCAGGAATTCTCCTTGACTTATTCTTCTGAAAACTCTAAAGAATGCTTAAATATTAGTACAGCTAAAAGCTGTTGAAGTTAAGCCCATCTAACAGCCTGCTGCTCAGTGCTTGCCTTTCTCCCTGCTTCAGCCTTGACAAAAAGGCTAGGGAGGAAAATACTTATATCCTTCCCTCCTCCACATCACTGCATTCCCTTCCTTTTTTCTACACTTGACCTTGGTGCTCATCAGATACTTCCTTGGGCTGGCTTAATATGCTAAACTGGCAGAAAACTAAACTCCTGCAGGGGGGGAAAACGTGCTTGCCCTCTTTGGGAGCTGAGGTGATTTGAGTGCTGCAGAAAGTTGGAGAATGGCTAGGGTTCTGTCAAAGGGGTAGGGCTGGGAGTGGAGATGAAAGTAAAAAAAGAGGGGGAATGTGAACTTCCCCTTTGGCTCACTCTCAATCTATACAGCTCAGCATATAGTTTTGTTCCAGTTGTTCAGCAATCTAGAATTTTATTAGTTTTGATTGGATTGTCTGTCTCAAAGTAGTTTCTCTGAAATTTCCTCGACTGCACTAGTACCTTGTTTGAAAACAACAAAAAAACCAACCACCAAACCCACAACACTATTTTTTGGGAGGGAAGCAGGCTGTTGGCTGTTTGGCCATTAGATTACCAGTAAAATAGTCCTGGTATCTTATTAGCAAGTCACTTATCAATTATTCTGTGCATTTATCCTCTTTTACACATCCTTATTTGTTACTTATCTACGGGATAATACAGTAGTTGGGGATACTCCTACTCTATGCTCTTCACTCTACCGTTCTATAGCCTTGTGTTTTCTGGTTATATGACATCCTCACACGTGTAAAGGAGGGGAAGACTTCAGTGAGTGGCTGTTTGGTTGGGTTATGGCACTGGCTGAAGTAGTATTTAGAAAGAGTAGGGAGGCAGGGTGAAAACTGATGAGTGGATTGAACAATCTAGTAGAGAGTTGGAGCATGTTGACTCAAATATACATGGAGTAGCAGAAAGCTGATGTGCCTGTACAGAAGCCTATGTGCCTGTCTCTTGCAGTGTGTTTATAATACACTACTAGGGAAGAGCAGTCAGGAAATAATATCTGGTTGAAGAAAAGGAAACAGGAGTCTGTTGTAGGCAGTAATGAGAGGGTTTTTAGGAGAAATTCTGGCTTGGATTTGTGTCAGTTTGTTTGTTTTCTTCACACTATCAGTAGTGAGTGTCTATTGGATATACCTGTCAACACTTGTGAAGTTCATCAAATGCCTATTTCATTAGCACTTCTGAGTGTAAAGTCTTGCAAAGTATAGCTAGGATTTTTAGCATCCCATAGTATTATTTACCTAGCCACAGTGGGGTCTTATTTAAAAAGCAGTATGAGTACTAACTCCTACAAAATCTGTTTAAATTGAAGACCTTCAAATACAAGGAGTATCAATGATAAACCTGGTCATCTACCAAGAAGTCATCCTAGAACTAGTGAAGCATGAAGGATGTAAATTCCTGTGAAATGATAATTCCTGTGAAATGAGGAAATAGTTGAGGCAGGTGTGTGTGCATATGTATGTGAGTGCATACATATATATATTTATATAGATAGATGTGCAATGGAAGGAAAACAAGGTAATCTCACTGAGATGTCTGCTGTATTTTTCAGTCAGCTTCTGCTCAAACACAGAACTAGTCTGTAGTTCAGGATTTGTGGTGCAGAAGAGTACAGTCTGTACAGTTTTGTGTACCTTGATAAAATTCAGAATTATATCTTTGCTTTTTTTTTTTTTTAAATCTCCATAGGTTAGCTACCCCTTCCTGTCCCGTTCCTATGCAGTAGTGTGCACAGTGTTTTCAGGAGTGGCTGAAGGCTCAGGTGTGGGGATATGCCTGGGAACACGGGTTGCCAAAGATGATACTGTGTTCCACGGGGTCTTCCAGGCTCCAACAACTTGTGGGCCAGAAAAAGATGAGTGTTCTGTGAAACGGGGTTAGTTTCTCAGTTTTTGGTGAGTTTAGATTAAGTTCTGCATTTGCTTGTAGTCAAAATAAAAATCTGCCAAGTATATTTTTTTTTATTTTTATTTTTACATCTTTAACAGACTTTTTTCCCTTTACATTTCTGATGCTCAGGCTGTGGTTTGAAAAGCAATTATTGACCTGGTGTTTTTATGAAATAATCATAACCAAGGTATCTTACTGATGAGAGATAATGATCAGTTGGAGCCCAACTGGTTTAGGATTGTTTTCCTTTGTGTGTATATATATATTTATCTGCTCTTAAATTTCTACCTCCAACTTTGCCTGTTGGTTTAACATGAATTCAGTCTTGGAGATCTGAAGCTCTGCACAATTCGCCTGTGCCCTGACTATCCTAAATAACTTGGAATAATTTCAAACTGTCTTATCTCTGGTCACCTCATGTGTTTTATTTTTGTTGCTGTTTTTCATTAATGTGTGGAGCAGCATGTGTGCTAGCACAGCTTCAATGACCATCTCTATCTCTCTGAGATATATACTGGTCTTCTATTTCCTTAGTTATTTACCTATGACTGTCTAATATATTCTCTTTTCTTCTCTGGCTGCTTTATTTCCTTAAGTATGTTCAGAGAAGGACTTCATTAGAAGTTTTTTGGAGCTCTTGGCAGACTGTATAACTTAGGTTTTCATCATTCATGTGCTCGTTGATTCTTTCAGAGAACTCTTGTAGGCATGCGAGACAGAATCTCCCTTTACAGAAGCCACATTAGTTCTCCTCCTCTGCTACCCCAGTGTCATGTTGTATAATAAGCTGCTGGAATGGCAAGTACTGTACCTGTTGGAGATAAATAGGTATCTGATATTTGGTCGCACGCAGGGATTTTGTTTGCTCTGAGGGGTATTGGCTGTCCAGGGCAACTCCTGATGCAAGCACAGCTCTGCCAAGGTGCTCTAATTAATCTTTACTGTTTAATAGAGCTACGTGTATTGTTGTGAATATAGGTGTTCCTGTTAGCTATTGATAGTCCCAAGGGAAGTGGGGGCAGATAAACAGTTAAGGATAATAAACTAAATAACTTCACTGTGGAGCAAGTGGTCACTTGGCAGTTTGTAACTGTAAAGCTTTCTTTTAGACCATTGCAGTTTTGACCTTTTTTTTTTTTTGTGAAGCTCTTAGTGCTTGAAATTGTTATTACTTCACTGAGTAAACTTCATGTGAGTGAAATGCGAATGTTATTTGACTGTACTTCTTGCCTAAGAGCTGAATGTAAATAGGTGTAGTCATAAAACAACTTTAGAGCAGAATATTCCAGAAGAAAGTGATATCAAATATAGTGATATCAATCCTCACAGTTTTAACTTCTCTGGTATTGTCGTGACAATATTATTACTGACATTTTTTGATCTCTTATCGATGATTATTATTTTTTTTTTTAATAATGCTTTTGCAGCCATCAGAATATGGTGAGTAAAGGGCTCCCGGAGGAAATGGGGTTTTTTTACCGTTTTTCATAATGAAACATTACAAGCAAATTCCTGTTACCTTTTTATCTATTTTAAGGTTGCTGTTGTGTTAAAAGCTCCCAGTTAACAATTGTGAAGGCTGCCTTTGGAAGAGATGCAGCTTGTTACTGCATAGCAGATCCTATTGGCTGCTGCTGCAGAAAAAAAAGTATTTCTTTTCTCTCCAGTGCTACTACTTGAGCTGTTTTAGGGAGCCACATTGTCAGGAAGCTAGCTATCACAGAAAACCAGTTTTTTTGGAAAAGTTCTTTTGAGAGGCTTTATTTCCTCTCTCACTGCAGAACAATACTGTTGTTCCACCCTCACCCCAGCACAGAATCCCACCACTTCTGGCAGCGCTGACCTGAGTAATTTTTCCTGCGTCTTTGAGCTATGTTGTTGCTTTACATAAAAATAGATGCTAAAGCATGGGGAATGAAACAATGAGCAGCCTTTTTAGTTGCCCAATGAACTATAGAATGTTATCACAGGACTTATATTTTGAATCTGAGTAGAAATAGTACAGCTTGAGGGTTTCCTCCCCATAACAAAATACGTTGCTTGGTTTAAATGAATTCTCCTACCAATTTAGATGGATTCTTCTCCCGGTTTATTTTTTTTTTCCCTTTCCTACACAAGCCTTTTGTGGCTATGTGCTATTTTTTGTGTAATCAGGTAGTATTTCTTTTCCTCCTTGATTCGCTGTACCAGTTGAACAAGGAGCATTTCTGGTGCACACTGTAGTTTATATAACTGCAATTATTTATGTGCCATGGCTTTGTGAACTGCCTATAAAGTAGCTAGCAGAATTTTAATTCTGCTAATAGTGTAGCTCATCCTGTCAGGTTTCTATTCTCCTTTCCCTACCCCAAAGCTAGTAAGAGTAGTACAGGTTTGGAATATGTTTTCCTTGGCTCTTGGCAGCTTTGACAGTGGTGACAGCAAAGACAAACTTAGTGGAGAAGGTGTCATCATTCTCAGCAGTGGTTGTGAACTCACTTTTCTTTCAGCAGGGAAAGAAGAATACACAAGGAAGTGTATTTGGATTATGTGCAAGGTTTTGGTAGCGAGGGGGCTGCAGGAGTGGCTTCTGTGAGAAGGTAACAGAAGCTACCCCCATGTCAGACAGAGCCAGCTCCAAAACAGGCCACCTCCACGATGCAAGCCAGACCTGCCCCTGGCCAAGCTGAGCAGGTGGATGTGCCCTGAAGGAAGCTGGGACTCATGGAAAGCCCCCACTGGATCAGGCTCCTGGCAGGACCTGTGGCCCTGGGGAGAAGAGTCCATGCTGGAGTGGGTTTTCTGGCAGGACCTGTGACCCCAAGAGGAGATCTGAGCTGGAGCAGCCTGTTACTCCATGAAAAGGACCTGTGCTGGAGCAGTCCTTGAAGTGCTGCCCCCAGGAAGGACCCTGTATTTGGGAAGGTCATGAAGGACTGTTTCCTATGGGTAAGACCCCACGCTGCAGCAGGGGAAGAGCATGAGGAAGGAGCAGCAGAGATGTCATGGAACAACCAACTGCAGCCCCCATTCCCTAGCCCCTTGTGCTGCCAGGGGATAGGAGATAGAGAAGTTGGGAATGAAGCTGAGCCCGGGAGAAAAGGAGGGGGGTGTGTGTGGTGTCTTTCTACATTTGTTCTTATTTTCGTTAACCTACTCCCTTATTAACTGACAACAAAGTAAATTAATTTCCTCAGTTCAAGTCTTGTTTTGCCCATGATAGGAATCACTCAGTAATCTCCCTGTCTTTCTTGACCCACAAGCCTTTTAATCTTACGGCCTCCCCCGGTCCTGTTGAGGAGTGGGATTGATAGGGTGACTTGGTGGGCACCTGGCAGCTAGTCCAGGTCATCCCGTTGCTTGAAGTCTAGGAAAACTGCAGTATTTTGTATGCAGGTTTTCAAGTAGTTGCAAAATGGAAGTTTTGAAAGGCTAGATTGTGCAACGCTGCGCTTTGGCTATGCTGCCCTGGCCCCGCTTGACAAGAGAGCAAGCTGGTACTTGGGCAGCTTCTCAACCCTCCAGATTGCCACCCTTGAATATTAGGGTGTCAAAAGTGTTACCTGCTTATTTATAAAGGTCTGATGGTAATCTGCTGAAATGGAGTCACGAGCAGTTAGCAGTGTGCAAACTTAATGATGATCCCTGAATAACTGCTCTTGGATCACAGCTCTGGGAATGCATGGGTTAATAAAGTCTGCTTCCTGATTTCAACAGCTAGCACTCTTAATTAGGTTCCCTCATTAGCTGTATCCTTTAGCTAACTCATAGCAACCAAAAATAAGCACTATTCAACCTGTTGAGGAAATCATTCTGGGAGCCTCTGGGAGGTGAGGTGCTGAGCAGTAACTGCTTTGCAAAAGTGGATTATTTTTGTTTGCTTTTTTTAAACTCGTGTCTGTCTTCTGGGGGAAAAAATCCTCTCTGGAAGAAGAAATGAAAAATGTGTTCTGTTTCATGTATTCTGTCAAGGGGCACGTGAACATGAAACTTTTTCAAATAAAGAGCATCATTCTACAGACTTACTTTTTGAAGTAAGCATATTTTTCTTCTAGCTTCAGAAAGGAAAGTTTAGAACATCCTTGAAAATATCAGAATTTCACTCTGTTACCTGTAGACCTGTCCTGATAAGAGACTTCATGGGATAGTGTAATGGATTAGTGTAGCCAGTCCTATCTTTATCCCTATACCAATATTTCTTACTTTGTGGAACGTCTGCTGAGAGCTTGCCCAAGCCACTTTATTTTACTAGGAAGGAACAAGAAGCAGTCCCTGGTGTGTGTGTGTGTGTGTGTATGTAAATAAAAACTGGGGTGGTACAGGAAGTAGGATTTTTGCAGCAGTGAATTAAAGCAGGTCTTTTAGGGGACTAGTAAGCACCAGAGGTGGTTTTAGGAAGGAGGAACTTCAGGAAATGGGCTTGACAGGAGCCTTCAACCCTTAAATTCTTTCCACAGTTGACTGTGCTAGTGGCATAGGTGTTAGGATTGCAGAGAAAAGTAGATTTCAGATGTGATTCACAGATTTGACCACAGGAACTAGTCTGTTTTAAGCAGTAAAAATTATAGAATCATAGAATTGTCAGGGTTGGAAGGCATCTTAAAGATCATCCAGTTCCAACCCCCCTGCCATGGGCAGGGACACCTCCCACTAGAGCAGGTTGCTCAGAGCCCCAGCCAGCCTGGGCTTCAACACTTCCAAGGATGGGGCTTCCACCACCTCTCTGGGCAACCTGGGCCAGTGTCTCACCACCCTCCTGGGGAAGAAATTCTTCCTAATTTCTAATCTAAATCTCCCCTCTTCCACTTTGAAGCCATTACCCCTCATCCTGTGACTACAGGGCCTTGGAAAAAATCCCTCCCGAGGTTTCTTGTAGCTACCTTGAGATCCTGAAAGGCCCCAAGAAGGTCTCCCCAGAGCCTTCTCCTCTCCAGTCTGAACCCCCCCAGCTCTCCCAGCAGAGGGGTTCCAGCCCTCACGTTGTCTTTGTGCTCTCCTCTGATCTCACTCCAACAGGTCCAGAAGAGACTTGTTTATTCAGCAGTGGCCAGCATGACCATGGCACGACCTCACAAGGGCTGGGAGGGAACCCAGGGGCCAGGTGATGTGTTTGAAAAGCAGAGGAGATACTTTGACTTTCCTGCTGACCATTCCCAATGATACAGGACAGCCTGATTAAAAACCATTACTGGATTCCCAGCCGTGTTCTTTGGTGGGAGCAGCCCCAGCGTTCAGCGCTGAGCCCTCGCTGCTGCCTCAGCCTTATGCAACCAGAACTGCTGAAGGGTTTCTGCTGCTCTTCTGCTCTGGCTAAATAAAGAGTGTGGAGTCCTGAGACTTGATAAAACACAAGGAATCTTCAAAAGTTGTGCTTTTTTCTGGTGCTCTCCAAGATTATTGTATTTTTTTTTTTAAGCCTCTTAAGTTTGAGGAGGAGGGAATGCGAGAAGATCTGGGATCATACAGCCCCTTTTATGGTGGTTTGCAAATGCAAAGTAGGACTGAGTGGTTAGAAAAATAACATTTTAAACCCTTGAGGATTGATGCTCTCCAGCTGTGAAGAGGTTTTCTTAAGCTAAGTGATGGATGTTTATTGAGCTGTGAGTGTCAGCTGAGATTAGAAGGGACTTGTCTATCTGTGCTTAAATGAGTTTCCTTCTCTTTTGATTAAAGTTTTGTTCCTTTGCTATAAAATTAGGGCGCAACAATAAAACCATGGAATTCCGACAGGCAGAATCTAGCCTCCTCCAATGTGTCAAAGCAACTAAAGATGAAATTCCAGGTCTGCCTTGTAAGCTCTTTCAAAACGAATAATACAAACGCCGGAATCCCTCCGTATTTGCGAAGGATTGCAAGGAAATCACCTTGAAATAGGATTTGTTCAACTCGGTATGACGAGCAGGTACTGGGGGCGAGTTCGCTGTCGAGCTCTTGTCACCGGTTGCCTTTGCGTTGCAGGTCCAGCAGTGGTTCCTCACCAGTACTATGGAGTTACACCCTGGGGAGTTTATCCTGCCAGCCTCTTCCAGCAGCAAGCCGCCGCCGCTGCCGCCGCCACCAACTCAGCCAATCAACAAACCACCCAGCAAACCCAGCAGGGCCAGCAGCAGGTAAGGGGCAGGATGAGGGCATTACAGGGAGCACAGCACCTTGGAAGAATCCTCAGATGATTTATTTTTTTCTTTTTTTTTTAATGACCGCTCCTGACACTCGCTTGTAGTTGGAGAGAAAAGCCTTTGACCGCCCTTAAAAAGACAGGAGAATGACAGAATGGTTTGTGTTGGAAGGGACCTCAAAGGTCATTTAGTTCCAACCCCTCTGGCATGAGTGGGGACATCTCCCAGTAGAGCAGGTTGCTGAAAACCTGGAAGGGACCTCTGGAGATCACCGAGTCCAACCCCCCTGCCATGGTCACCCAGGGCAGCCCACACAGGAACAGATCCAGGGCGGGCTGGGAAGTCTCCAGAGAAGGAGACTCCACAACCTCTCTGGGCAGCCTGGGCCAGGCTCTGGCACTCTCATAAGAAAGAAGTTTTTCCCCCTGCTGAGGTAGAACTTCTTGTATTTCATTTTGTGCCCATTGCCCCTCATCCTATCCCAGGGCACCACTGACAAGAGCCTGGCCCTTTCCACTTGGCACCCACCCTGCAGAGATTTGTAACCATTCATCAGCTCCCCTCTCAGGCTTCTCTTCTCCAGGCTAACCAGCCCCAGGGCTCTCAACCTTTCCTCACAAGAGAGATGTTCCAGTCCCTTCATGATCCTTGTAGCCTCTGTTGGACTCTCTCCAGTATTTCCCTGTCCCTCTTGAACTGGGCAGCCCAGAACTGGACACAATAGTCCAGATGTGGCCTCACTAGGGCAGAGAATAGTAGGGAGCAATAATTGTTTTCCTTTAATGAAAAGCCATCCGAAAGCATGGGAGAGCAAGTTGTCAGCTTGCTGTTGTTTGCTTGCTTTGCTTGTTGTTAGCTTGCTTAGCTTGTTAGCTGTTAGCTTGCTGAGTTAGCAGGACGGGCCATCTCCCCACCTTGTTTTGGCTCTCGCTCCCTGTGCCAGGCAGTTTCACACCCTTGGTTTTTCTCCTCCCAGAGCTCAGCAGGGCCCGCAGGACGAGGGTCGGGTCCGGACCCAGGTTTCTGTGCTGGCCCTGCTCTGAGGGTGGTGGGTCAAGTGCTGCTCCTCTCCTGGCCTTGGCTTTGCTCCATTGCTCGGCCTCTCCCCCCACCCCTCCTCCTTGGGACCCAAAGGGGTTCATTACCCTGCCGAGCTGAGCGGTGCGGCGGCTCCTGTCCCCCAGTAACACAGAGCTGTCCTCGCTGGTCGCTGGGTGTCTGGGAGCGGTTGAGAGAGGACAGCAGTTGGCAGCTGGATTTATTAACTGCCACTTGGAAAATGAAAGCAAAGCCCAGCGTCTGGTGGTGCCGCCTGGCTTTTGCCCCTAACAAAAGTGGGGAAGTTTCCCAGCGGCGAGTCTGGACCAGTGATCAGGAGGGGAAAGCTTTGTTCCTGACCAAGTTAATCATCAACCCCCCCTCACATGGCAGGATGTGGCCAGGAGCGTGTGGCACAGACCTCCCCAGCTGCCCCTGTGAGCTGTCCCTGTGTGTGGGAGCGTCGCTTCACGGGGGTGGCAAAGCCGTTGGTGCTCTTGGCGTTCAGCCGGGAGCCGTTCCCCGGGAGGGAGGTGTGTGCTGAGAGCTCCTGCAAAAGCTCACACCATTAAAATGCCAGATATCAATCAGCAGCAGCCCTTACATTAATTTCCAGTACTCTGACAGCCACGGGGGGCTGTCGTGGGGATGGGTTGTAGCGCAGAGGATGCGGCAGGGAGTTTTTGAATGGAAGTTTTCTAAGAAGTGCTGAGGCAAATGTTTTGGAAACCTGGATTCGTGATTAGGGACAGTTGATTGGTGATGCTTCCGACATCTTAATAGCACGTGTCTGAAACACGGTCTAGGAGTGAACTTGTAGAGTAGGGCATGATGATCCCAAGGGTCTTTTCCAACCGAAATGATTCTGTGAAACCCGCCAGCGCTCCCCTCCCTGCAGCCATGGCATGCAGTGCCCTGAAGGCTGAAGAGTCCACGTTGGGGCTTTGACAGCAAACCCTGACACGCACGGCTTAGGTCTGTTGACTTCAGGATGCTCTCCCAGGCTCTCAGTGCACAAAGTCATTTCTTCCTTTCAGTGACTTTTATCGGGTGACACGCAGGACAGCACCTTGTGCTGCGTGCCAAGGGCTGGCTCTTTTAATAAGCTGACCTCGCAAGTGGGTGCAGGCTCTTGCCTCACCACCGTGAGGAAAAGGCTTTTGCAAACAAAGCCTGTCACAGGTAATTGCAGGAAAGGTCAGGTCACCGTCATCCCTTCGGAGAGCCACGTGTGCTTGAACCATAAGAGCCCCGTATAAAAGATGGCCTGTGATCTTCAGTCATTATTTCCAATGAGTAAGTGTCGTGTCACTGGGTTACTGTTTTCTGTGGGGGCTGGCAGCTTGGAAAAACCCTCAATGTCACCTCGTGTCATCAGCCCCCAGCTCCTGAGAGGCTGATGAAACCTTTTTAAGGTTTCTGCTCCTGTGCCCTTTTCAGCGGGGCTTTTGTGGCACAGAGCAACCGGTACTTGGGACAGGGCGGGTGGGTTCAAACACGTCTGACAAAGGGTGCATATGAAAGGGACATGGAGAAATGAAAGAGGTCAGATGACGAAGCACTTACAGATGATGCTCTGCTCTGGGGAGACCCCCCTGCAGTGCTGGGGCCAGCTCGGGAGTGCTCAGCACAGCAGAGACAGAGACCTGGTGGAGCGGGGCCAGAGGAGCCCCAGCAATGCTGGGAGGGCTGGAACCCCTCTGCTGG
>WTSP01001422.1:0-77300 GCA_025331215.1 Actenoides lindsayi | reverse complement strand
AAAATTCGTCCTTATTCTTTCTAAATAGTCTTTTCTTACCACCCCCCCCCCCCCCCCCCCCCCACTTTTTTTTCTTTTCTTTTTATCAGAGGTGCTTTTCTTTTTACTAATAATTTTAGAATTTATTTCTGCTGAGTAGAGGTAAATCTTATTAATCAATGTAGTTGGGCAAATGTTTTTAACCAAGAAGAGTACCATGATCTGTAGATTATGTGATTTGAAATTATATTAAAGTTATGTAAATATCAACTAAACATAATGTTAAAGGAATAATCAAATGTATCTCTAAGAAATTTCATATTTAATGAAGAACACTTCATTTTCCTCCATTGTGTAACATCTACCCTTGTAGTTATTGACACTTCAATTGTAGTTGTATTGTAATCAAATCAAATTATATGTGATCTCAGTTTACGCAGTTACATGATGCCTTAAAAAGATAGCTTAGTACACATGGAACTTTGTGATTAGTTTTGCAGATGGAGTATTTGACATGTATCCTTTCATTTAAAACTGTATTTAGCAAATATATATAAATATAGTTTCTGATGGGAATAATAAATTGGAACAGGAGACACTTGGTGGTATTTACAGAGAAGTGTATTACTTATGTTACATATTGTATTTATGTACATATTTACAAGAATGAGTATGTGATACAATTAACATCTTTGAAAGGTTTTTTAGAAGTTTTATTTCCTCTTTATCTCATAAAAAGTAATGGACGGTCTAACTTAATTTCATGTCTGCTACCCTGTTTTAACTGTGCTCTACCACAAATGCTCTTATAAATGGACTTACAGTTATATTAGTTCTGTGAAAAAACATTCTGGTTCTTAGTAGCAATCACAAAAGCACATTAAATATTAGGAATCATTAATAAGGAAAAGATGAGGAAAATAAAGCATTTTGATACAAGTGTATAGATTAATGATATGTTCATATTAAGAATGTTGTATGAACTTCTGGTAATTTCCAGTCTTAAAAGAATATATTGGAACTAGCAAAAAGTATGAAGGATAAAAAGGATGATTAAATATGGATTTCAGATGAAGAGTGACTTAAAGTAGGACTGTTCAGCTGGGAAGAGATAACCAAATATATTTGAGATAGAGGTGAATATTGAGATAGAAGTGAATAAAGGGGGAAATGTGATAGAAAACACTTGTTCTTGGCTTTTCAAAATGCAAGAACTAGAGGGCTGAAATTAAATAAGCCTATAGCAGGTGTATAACAAGATACTATTACACAGATCATGAGGAAACTGTGGGACTCATTACTATAGGATATTAAGGATTCAAAAAAATGAGAGTTCAGAAAATAACTAGGGAAGTTAATGGAAGGAAAGCCATCAGCTTGTTGAAGCAAAGACATGCTTCCTGGATCAAGAAATTCCTGTGTCAGAAGTAGGAGGAGGCTGGGACTGTGTAATGGAGGAAATCCGGTCTGTGCTTATCCTGGTTGTGTACTTTTTTTTGCAGATGCTTGGCATTTTGCCACTCTGATAGGTTAGATAGACTTTATTGCTGGGTTTATATTCTTGAACAGTAGTTCAAACAGCACCACCACGCAAACAGAATGGGAGAACTAGTACAATATTGAGAGAAACTTATTTTCTGTACAGAGACTTCCTACTGCAATAATTTGGTTTCGTTTCCATACGGCTTTCGTCTTTGGAAAGCTGGGTGTTTATTTTTCAAGTTCCGAGATACTTTGTGTAACAAACTGAAGTCATAATACTAAGTAACAAAAAATAGGGAAGAAACAACACAGTGTTAGAATAAATTAAAATTTTCACTCTTTTCTTGACTGTAGGTGTGTAATTGCACCTAACCCTAATTATGTTGCCCTTGACTGTAAAAAGGTGAAAAACACAAGCGGTTTTATAGAAAATGCTGTTCATTTAGGGAAAGCTGCACAATTAAGAGGTCCAGCCAGCTTCTTACTTAAGAAAAACTCTGACCATTGATCAGTTCTTTTTTACGCTTATTTATCTGCCTTAATTTTTCTCCTGTAAAAGTATCTTGTGTGGTTAGAGTTGCATTATCAACCTCTCCTACAGGGCTGTAGAATTCCAACCTTTGTTCTTAACTGCATTATCTTCTAAGGTTAAAGAGAAGATCTGATTGAATGAAGAACTGCATAATAAATTAAAAAGGAAGGGGAAAGGCAATTAGGATGCACTTCTGGCTTTGTAAAACAACTGTCATTGTGGTCTCTGTGGTGCTGCCTTTAGTGGTTGAGGTTTTAGGTTTTATCCTTGCACAAAAAAAAAAAAGTCTTAAATCATTAATAATAGCTAAAACCCTATGGGAGACCAATCATAAACCAGAAAAATTATCTTACGCTATCCCGAGAGTTATTTAGAAAAGGAAAAGGGACAAATACTGACAAATACGGTTTAAAAAATCTTAACTCTTACACAGCTAGGTATCAGCAATTGCCTTTATAAACACAGGGAGCTTCTTTTAAGGACTTGAAAAAAATTTGGCATAGGGAACTTTTTAAATAGTTTTTAAACCAAAATCCCTGTCCTTTACCAATATGTAAAAGATAATAGAAGTTCTCTTTATTTTTCCTAAAAGAAGGGGAAAAAAAATAAAAATATGATGGACTCTCTTTACTTGAAAATTTAGATGATGATGATTATATAGCAAACTTCAGGATACCAAAACTGAAAAGTTATATGGCCATTGATAGAGAATCTTGCTGTTAATTTTCCCACCCGTGCCGCCTTTTAGTTTGTATGTATATGCAATGTGATGATATTCATCTGCATTTTATCACATACTTAAAACATCCTGTTGAAATTACTGTATTTACTGAGAAATCATCATTTTTGTACAAAACTAATTAGATTTAGGAATGTATTGTTAGCTATAAATTAAAATTTATATGACAAAATGCGTTTATCAAGGGAACAAAGCTTTAAGGTAAAACTAGGACTGTACATTTGACTGTGCTTGTTTATAAAATATAGGCAATAGGCATTTCAGTCATTAGCAAGAATTAGGTAGGTTTTACAGGAAGCCTTTGTTCAAGCTCCATAAATAAGTTTAACTCAATTACAGGTTATATTTTTTGTTGTTATTATTTTCTGGAATCTGTCTATCTCTTTAATAAAACGAATGTTGACTGGTACTTCCTCTTTTACTGTTGTCTCTGTTTTACCTAGTTATGTCACATGAAGAGGATTAAATGGAACTATATCACATGTCCAACATTTGTTTTATAATCAATAAAGAGTCATTGTACAGAAAGGAGCTAGGGCTTTTCACTGTACCTAAACACGTGTTTTTTCCTCTTATGTTAACTTCTGGGAAAAAAGGGCTGCATGCTAAGTACTTAATGCTTTTGGTATCTAATTAAAAACTGAAGATTGTTGAAAATGGGCATGTTGGAATTAAATATAGGGCTTCACAAACTGGTGATGAGCATCACCATTGGAAAGTTTGAAAATAGTGATACCCAAAATGTTACTAGAAATATCAAAATTACTGATGTAAGTGAGCAGCAGGATGCTGAGAATTAAGGACACTGCTTTGTTCTTCACATTTAAGCTCCTGCTTTTCAGCAACATGAAGTGAAGGGTAAGACCAGTATTGCACACCTCTCACTTCGGAATTGTTTAAGATCATGTATCCCTGGCATTGTGGTTTTCCTGGGCTGTCACTCTATAATTAATCATTAATGTGAACAGGATACTTCTGACACCTACACGTATCAGTTAGAAAATGTCACTGTCGTAACTAAGTTCATTGGAATTGTTCTGTTTTTGAATATTGCATAGCCATGATTTATAGTTTCTAGGGTTTTCAGAGTCTTAATCTGTTTTGTGGCAAGAGGGAAATGTTTTGGCTCAAAATAAAAGCAGTTAAAGACCTTTTGGAAAATAAAAATTCAAGAGAAAGGTGTTTATGAAAATGGGACATTTTAAAAATGGATTATTTAATTTAAAAATAGGCAATAGATAGCTTAATGAGAGAAATGTAAATAATACCTCACTAAACACAAGTGCAGTGGTATAAAAACAAAGCAAGCTGCATTAGGGGCAAGTGGTATTTAGCAAGATAAGTGAATTGTATATATTCATTGTTTTGTAGAAACCTGATTGCAATATGAAAACTACTTAGGTTAAACTACTTTTTCTTTATTATCAAATAGTCATATCCTTTAGAATAAAAAGTAGATTATTTCTTGGCTAGCTGCTGAATATCTCAGGTAACCAAATTTCATTTAATATGACAGAATAAATAATAATGGAAATATTTTTCTGTATAAGTTTTCAGGAGAGTTGCAGGACTGTCTCAATCCCATTAGAGTGTATTGGATAGAGACCTAGTTCATAATGGCAATCGAGTGGCAGGTTATACTGTATAAGATTGCAGGGAATGCAGAGCAGAGAGGTGGGTCCCTGGGTGAGGCAAAGTCTGCCTACTGTGTCCAGTAGGAGCTTGCAGAAGAGGTGTTGATGAGAAGGGGTACACAAGAAGGCTCCTTAGTAGTGAGAAAAAACGGGGTACTGCCAGCATAGACGAACTGCTTTCTCTCTCTGATGACCTCATGGGAAAGGAGGAGACAGTAAGAGAGCCTGCAGATGGTTGGTTTTGGCTTTACAGACCAAGGGTCAATATATGATGGCTGTTTACAAGAAGATAGAAGGTGAAGTAGATCTTTGTCCTGATGGTATGTGGCTATTACGATCTTAGCCAAGGTGTGTAGGTACACAGAATCACAGGGTGTTAGGGGTTGGAAGGGACCTCGAAAGATCATCTAGTCCAACCCCCACTGCTAGAGCAGGATCACCTAGATCATGTCACACAGGAATGCATCCAGGAAGGTTTTGAATGTCTCCAGAGAAGGAGACTCCACAACCTCTCTGGGCAGTCTGTTCCAGAGCTCTGTGTCCGTCACCATGAAAAAGTTTTTCCTTATATTTACCCAGAACCTCCTCTCCTCCAGCTTGTACCCATTACCCCTTATCCTATCACTGGATGTCACTGAGAAGAGCCTGGCTCCGTTGTCCCAACACTTGCCCTTTACATATTTATAGACATTAACAAGGTCACCCCTCAGTCTCCTTTTCTCAAAGCTAAAAGGACCCAGGTCTCTCCACACAACTACAACTACACCACAATCCTCATGGCTAATATCCTTTATCATGTGTCCTTGATGTGCCTGGGAGCCATCCCACAGACTATTCGGAAATAAAACCAACCGTTTTCCAAGACTAAAATTCCATTAACAGTATTGTTGAAATTTATTCTAGTCACAGAATGGATCTGTGAATTCAGAAACAAACAGAAAAGTTGCTTTGACAAGCCCATTTGAACAATAACAAATGTTATCTGTGAAAATAAAAAACATATGTTTTGATTTACTGGAGACTTCACCTATTAGTATTTATAGGAAATGCATTCAGTTCACTTCTGTATGTGAAGTTGAGGAAGCAGGATTGTGTGTCATCTAGGATTTTACAGACACTACCTGCACAAACATTTTTTTTGTAATACTACTGTGTAATACAATTTAGACTAAAAACTGTGTAATTACTGAAAGTTCAATGTTTCATAGTATTTCAGGTTTTGGTGGTCTGATAACTATGCTAAAACTCCGCAAGATTTGCTTTACAGAGATAATAGATTATTCAAACTACTTTAGAAAACAAACAAACAAACACCCAAAGCATATACCTTGTGAGTCTCGAAAGTCTGGCTTTTTAAGCCACCATAAAGACATTGATATACAGATGAAAAATAAGTAAGGGATGCTTCTGACCTAGTAGATTTGCCTGTAAAAGCTACAGTGGTAGAAGTACATAGGCTTACTACCAGAAGAGGCTAGGTTACAAAAAAAAAAAAGCTATTTATTTTCTCAGAGTATATTTGGTTTGTGACTTTGGTAACTGTCAGTTATTCCAATTTCTGTTGCTTCTCTTCTGGCTTAGAAACAAAAGAAAATAGGTTAAAGCAAAACGAGACAAACAAAAAAAAGCACAACTCCATAGCACAACCTAAAAGCTTGTTTTAAAATATAACTGGTTACTGAAAACTTGAAATTTGAAACTTCTTATAACTGTCATGAGCTTATACAGGACTTGGATCTGTATCTTGAGCTCAAAGTGAAGTTTGGGAAAATGATAGAAGAGCGACAAGAATGGAATGTGAAGTCATAAAATGAACTAGGAATATCTGTTTACAAATACCATGCTTCACACTCCTTTGGCTGTGCTCATTTATCGACATCTTTACAGTCCATAAAAATCAATTTTCAATTTTTCCTTTCACAGATCTGGCAAACCTCTGCTACTTGTTTTTGCATATTAAAGTAAATGGTCATTAACTGTTCCCATTTGTGAGGAAAGGAGGTCCCCTTATCTAGCAGACTGATCTCTGTTTGATTAAGTCTAGATTAGAAGGGATATTTAAGAGGAATTAAACCAGACAATGCAAAAACAAGTTAGTTCCAAGCTTGAGAACAGTTTTGGTTTAATTGACTGAAAATAAGCCTGGAAGTTCTGTTTCTTAGTCATTCAGTATTCAGGTTCAACATCGTGAACAAAAAGCTCATATTCTGCTGTGGCCCAAAAAGTTTTGTTGGAGATTGGTATAATAAATGGGAAGTCTCCCTCTGCTGACATAGGAACTCTAGACTCGGGGAATGACTTCTTGTTCTGTGTTAGGTACTTGTACATGAAATGCCTCTATCAGTCTTCATTTCTGTCAGAAGTGACTGGATTGTTCTTCCAGCTTTCCTAAGTGGATAAAATTTGTCCTGTCTCTCACTTTAAAACTCCTCCCTTACATTCCTTCTACAGTAAGACTTTTTCATTCAAGGACTTAGTGTTGTGCTAATTAAACTTTTATGGGGGCAGATACTTGAACTTTATCAGACTAATTTCTGTCCTATCCTGAAGTCAAGCATTCTTTACAGTTAGGTAAAGAACAGCTAGAGAACTTTGTGCCAAATAGCCCACTTCATTCAGTTTTGTTGTTTGTTTTTTCCCCTCTAAGCCTCAGTGATAATTAGAAAAGGTCTGGCTTTTTCAACTGTGTGTTTAAAAAAGCAGGGGAGAGGAGTTGAAATTTTCACTTGGCAAGCTATTAAGTCAAACTGTTAACTCTTAAGATCTGCAGACTTATGGTGTATTTGAATGTAATTGATACTTGTCTTAGTAAATCATATGTACACTTGACTGCAGTTGATCTACCATTGTTTTCAGTGCTTTGGTTTCATGCAGACTTGCATACTTGGTATACAGCATATGCTATAGCAGTGTACCTCTAATTTTAATTTGTCCTCAACATACCTATACAATATTTTTCTCTTGATTGGACTTTTAGATCTGTGCCTCATTCAGATGAGCAGTCCTGTGACTTTTTTTTTTTTGAAACATTTTTGGTATTTTATTTTTTTTAATTTCTATTTGATATTTATATTATTAGAGTATCAATAGTGCCTAATAAACTTGTGTGTAATATTTTTACGACAAATGTGGTTTCAGTTTGACAGTAGCTAGCTTTGTCCTTTCTGGTGCTAGCAATGTTATTTAGAATTGTCCTCCCAGAAATTAAAGGAAAGTAGACAGTTCTTGTAATAATTTTTACTGTCACTTCCTGGTTTATGTCCCAAGGAAACTAATGTCCTGAAGCAGGTAACGATGACAACAGGAGGACGTTGGTAAGTACAAAGTTAGTCTTCATTGCTTGTAGAGCCTTTGTTATTTCACAATGTACGTTATCTTCCAAGCATTTCAAATATTTTTTAATTGTTTCTCTTCATGCTTGGAAAAAATACCTGAAATCTAAATAAAAACCCAAACCCATAGATATCAAAACATAGAAAATGACTGTAGGCTGGGGAAAGGCATAATGAAATGCTTTTCCTGTATAATGGTGGTGTCACATGCAGGCTTGTTTGAAATAGGAAATAAACATGCTTTATAGTGTATTCAGAGAATTCAGGGTTTTGATGTTCTGAGACAAACACTGAAGTGTGATGTTTTTGGAAGAACTCAGCAAGCCATGCTCAAGGTTAGCTGTGCTCATAGTCTTAAGCAAAGTTTACTGTATCAGATTATGATTTGACACTATGTAATTTACTGGTTTTCCCTTCAGTGCTTTAAGGCCACTTGTACAAGATTCATTAGGGTTTACTGACTTGAGCAGTGCTGCTCAGTGGGCGCAACTGTCAAGTAAATTTAAGGACAGAAGCCAAAAGTTTTAAACTATGGTGGGTTGATTCCAGCCAGCAAATAAACACCCACTACCTTACCTGCTCCCACACACCCCTCCAGCACAAGGGGAAAGATTATCAGAAGAGCAAAGCAAGAAAAACCTCATGGGTTGAGATAAAGGCAGTTTAATAAGCGTATGTATGGGGAACAAGTCATGCAAATACGATCAGTTGTCACCTCCCACAAGCAGGCTGATGCCAAGTAAGTCTTTATACAACCCCTAGTTTGAAAAGACTACCCCACGGTGTTCTTGCTGAGCGTGACAGTGTGGAATACCCCTGTCATCAGGTAGGGTCAGCTGCCCTGGCTATGTTCCCTCCCAACCTGTTGCCCAGCCCGCTCTCTATGATGCAGGGTGAGAAACAGGCATCTCTGACACCATATAAGCACCACTCAGCAATAGCTAAAGCATGGGTGTATTATCAGCACTGCTTTAGTCCCAAGCTTAAAACACAATACTGGAAGGGCTGCCATGAAGAAAATTAACTCCAGCTCAGCCAGAGGCTGTACACAAACCTACAGGAGTACCCTCTTTACCCAAAAGAAGTCTTTCACTTGCGTAATAAGTTCGTACCTGAAAATACCAAAAGTGAAGCTGAATGTGTTACTTCATATTTTTTTCAGCAGGACATTTAAATTATTTTGTTTTCTTGGAATACTTTAAAATCTTCAGTAAACTTATTAGGTAACATTCCCTTTGTGGCACACTACACTGTGTGTATTGTACATTATTAAGGATAAAAAGCATTTTTGAAGCTAAAATGGATTAAGGTTTCTTTAAAAAGGGTACAGTAATGTGGAGAATTATGTGCTGTTGTAGTTATTCACACGAGAATCAGTCTTTTTAGTGCTGTCATTCAGTTATAAAACATACTATGAGCACATTGCATAAGATTAATCTGACATAGCTTTAGATGTGTCTATCTGAACTAGTTAGCGTTTTACAGTCAGTGAAAAGTACTACATTGCCAGACGAAGATTTATTTCATGCTAATGTTGGAACTAAAACCATTGGAATGAATAACTTCCCAGAAGCACCTTTTACTTTCCATTGATGGTCAAGGGAATTTTTAAAATTACTGGAGATACACATACCTGTAATTCAGATCTCTAAAGAACTCCATTAGACAGTTAAGCATTTTGTTACCTTTGTTTTTCTCTGTAGTCATATTGATATATTTAGCTTAACAAGTGCATGTGATTGGCACATGTATTGGTCACTGAAGAGTTTATTTCATTTAGCATTCTAAACACTTTTACCTAAAGAATTGCCTTAATTCATGCAGCTGAAGAAGAATCTTCCTAAACCCCCAAGTTAGAATTTAGAAATGTAAAGGTTTAGTTAATGACCAGAAAATACTCTTTTTCTTTCTGCTTGAGTCCACCACTGTTTTTGTCAGACTACTGTGATTTAAAGCTTGAATTGGAACTCTGACTTTATAAAAAAAGCAGTAGTAGTCTGATTCCACACATTTTGAAATCTCAGTGGTGATTATGAAGTCAATTCACTGTTGTTAAATAGAAAATATGTTTCAGTTTGAACAAGAATTATCCCTGAATGTTATCTGATAGGTTTTTTTTTATCAAAGGTAAAAAGATTACTAATTTCCGCTTTAAAACAACTAATTAATTTGGGATCCCACTCCTATCCTAGCTGATTATTTCCAGCTCTTTCCATGTGGAAATTTGTGCCAAATGCCAAATCAGCTGCTTTGTAATGCCTAGAAAGTTATAGGAACAGAATTAATAATTTTGTTTTCAAAGTTCTTACCACATATACTTAAAAGACAAGGTTGTTTATTCTAATTGTAATTGTATAAATGTAATTTAATTTATAATGATTCTCACAAATATTTTTTTTGCCATTCAGTAGCAATATCATCCTGATGTTCCATTTGTTTATTTTTTCTAAAATTGACTTCCATCTTTGTTTTCCTGCTGTGTTCATTTGATGAATTTTCAAGCTGAGAAGCCATCTTTAGTGGAGAAAAGGAGTCTGAGTTGCAACATCATTTCTTTCCACAGCTTCCTGAGGAAGGGGAGAGGGTGGTGCTGATCTCCTCTCCCTGGTACTCAATGACAGGACATGTGGGAATGGTTCAGAGCTGCACCAGGAGAGGTTTAGACTTGATGTTAGGAAACATTTCTTTACAGACGGGCTGGTCAAACACTGGAACAGGCTTCCTAGAGAGGTGGTTGATGCCCCAAGCCTGTCACTTTTTAAGAGGTATTTGGAAAATGCCGTTAATAACATGCTTTAACTCTTGGTCACCCCTGGACTAGACAATTATTGTATGGCCCTTCCAACTGTAACGATTCTATTCTGTCTTTATTTTGATCCATTCTTTAGAACTTCATTTGAAGAATCTGATTCTGAAGAATTGTGATTTTCACCAGTAACCAATTTAATTCTTGATGTTCAGCAGCCCATATTTTACTCCATTTTGAGAACTGATCTGGATATACTGTCGGACATGTGTAGACAACTTTTCTCTTTTAGGGGAGTATTTCATCTCTGTTTAGATAAAAAGGGTGTAAAAGACCAGCCTAAGTTCCACATAGATGCAGCAGCTTAGGAAGAAACATGTCTAATGCACAGCATAATGAATGGCAGAAGCTTTCTAAGGAATGATCACAGTATTCAGAAAAATGAAGTTTTTGCGTAGTGTAGCTGCTTTTGAAGATGGTGGTGTAGTTTAAGATAGGTTCTTGGAGCAATTTGCAAGGACTGTCAACCCGTCATTGCAAACAACATCAACATAGGGAAGATAATTTGCTTATAACTGCTAGTTCAGTACGTCTTCAGTAGGAGTTTGTTGGCCATATTCATCTGACTTGGAACCATGATCTGAACGTTGGTTTCCTGCTTCATTTCTTACAGCTGTGCTGCGAAAGATGCAGAATTGTTAGAAAGTGATACATGAGCTTGACAAAGTACGAGCAGTAATTCAGGATACTTAATCACAGTGCAAGCATGGTCTTTACTGAATATTAAATGTTCACTTGAAGGATGCAAAGTAAGGCTGTTTGACATAAGAAAAAAGATTGTATTTGAGATCTATGATATGGAAAGAACACTGATTTATGGTATAGTATACTGGCTGCTGTAAAGTTTTCTATCTTAGTGTTCATATTGTGCTCTTGCTGAAATTTATCTTACCACAGAAGTCTTCCAGATGTTACACTAAAAATAAGCTACTTTATGGCAGTATGAGTTAACTTTTTTTGTGTGTGGTATTGCATCTAGAATTGTACCAAAGTTGTAGCATTGCAAATTCATTATGATTTTTTTCATTTGCCTACTGACAGTTTTTAACATGGTGTAGTTATTTAAAGTAATACCCACAGGGACTACTTGATCTCTTTTCTGGCTGATAATAGCAGATTTGAGAGCCTCCATTTTGTGCATATGGGTAAAAGTATAATAATATGGTATTACTTTACATTTACTAACTGAACTCTTACATGTTGTTGCCTGGCCACTTGATATCAGAAAGATCTTTGAAGCTCTCAGTAGCTGATGTTTTTTAACTACATTTGATGATATTTGGATCTGCAGCAAACTGTCCTTTCATTAGTATCCATGCTTGCTACAAGCTCGTTAATGCTGGTTCTCTGCTGATAACCTCCCTCTGTTGTGAAGACTGACTGGTTATTCCTCTTTACCTACTGTTTTTTGCTTGGGAAATGCGGGTGTGACAGTGTTGTTAGAGAAAGGCTTTTTTTTGTATTGGAGGTTCTACTTCTGTTCTTGGATGAATTACATTTTTTATTTTTCACACGTTAAAGCAGAGATGGTTGCTTTTTATTGCTTCTTGAACACAATTTAACCATGGTCATTTATTTCTGTATACTTACTTCATTTTAGATTTTCTTGTCTTCTTAGACTTCTTTTTATCATTACTATTAATATTTTCAATTTATGTTGATTTTTAGGATGACTACTTTAAAAATTCAACCCTCCCCCTGCCACCTTAAATTTTTTGCCATCACTGTTAATTAGTTCATTACTTTGTTTCCTTTATTGAGGAAGTTGATTTTAATGGTAATTATGATAATTTTTAGTGGCTGAAATGTGCTTAAACTGCAGTTGAGGGCAAATCAGGTGCATTTTAATGTTTTCTTTGGTGAAATAAGCAGTCGCTCTGATGAACTATAAATATCTTGCTGCCAGATGAAGAAGTAAAATAAAAGTACCTACTGGATAGTCCATAGACCAGTAGAAGATTCTCCATGAAACCAATTTTATTAACATACAGTATTTTTTGATGCAGGTTTACTGAAATGTTTTGTATATACAGACAGCTTGTTTTTAATAATGCTGAAATGTCCCAACATTTCAGACTGATAGTGAGCTCTATTTCAGGCTTTTAAATGTTACATATTAGTTAGTATGTTAGTCTACATTATCAAGCAAATACAGTTTTAAATATTTTAGTCTGTTGTGAATTATTTAGTCTGTTTTAACCATTCTATGTTAGTTTATTAATTTACATTAGCAAGAATTTTACAAATGAATAGTGTTTGAGGAAAGGGGGATCAGGCCATGTAGAACCTCTGCATTCTAGCTGAGATGTTACTAGTTTTTTCCTTGTTTTTGATAACAGATGGACCTAAAAACAAATGATGGGATTTATCTTACCTAAATTAGACATCTGAAAGTTGTATATCAAAACATTATCATAGAATTACTGAGGTTGGAATTGATCTCTGGGGATTCTCTGAGCCAACTTTCTTGCACAAGCAGGACCAACTAGAGCCAGATCTATGTCCAGATGGATTTAGAATTTACCCAAGGATGGAGGCTCCACAAATACGATTTCTCATCTTAGATTTCCTGCATGGAAATAAATTGAAAGAAGTACACAAACAGAAAATGCTTCATTTAATCTTAGAATAAGCATTTGGGAGAGTTTATTTGAATGACCTCTACAGGTGCTTCTTTTACCTCTGTGTGTTTTTAACATAATCTCAGTGAGGCTTGTCCATGCAGAGAGAGAGACCTGAAAAAACAACCCAGATTGCTGGTGAATTGTGCACCAGTTACTGCTGTTTTCAGAAATAGAAATTCCACCTGGGTTTCTTTAAAACTGTGCTGTTTTCCTGTGGAAGTTTGTCATGAGTCTTTAGAATGACCATAGAAATACTGTGATTTGAATTTTAACAGTTTTATTGCCTGTTCTTGGTACACATGTGTTTACCAGATGGGCAAACATATCATATGCAATCATAAGTTCTAACTAAAATACTGATCATAATTAGGGTAATAGTTTTATCTGAGTGTAATTAAATATCTCATAAGAACTAAGAAGCCAGTTGGTATATGTATTTAGTATAATAGAAGCTTTTATATTAGAAAATTATAAATCATTTATTAGCAATTAATTGATAGAGAAAAAGTAATTTCTAAGTGGATGAAAAGTATGAATTAGGATGGAAGCCAAAGCTAGTCCTTTTTTATGTGTATTAATTCTGTCTGAAGATTGCATCTGAAAGAAGACTTTGAATACTTGGATAGGTTTAATAATAAAAAAAAAAAAAGTTTGCAGCAGATACTCACTGCTTTTAAATAGGCTAGGAAGTAGCTTTTTATTAAAAGTGACTGTTCATATTATACACTTATAAAAGATTAAATCTTTGTATATCATTAAAATACATTACTGCAATTTCAATTATATAACTTCCCAAAACAAATAGAAAAGAATGTCTCAAAATTATTTTAGAATTAATTTATTCTGTTCTTTTGCCTTTCTGAATTTGCAGTTCTTGGAATTTAACACTGGTGCTTTATAAATTCTTCAAGGTTATTAGGATAAAGATCCATAAGAGTTAGGCCTTGTTTCCATCAAAATGGAAAGATATTGCTGCCATTAAAAGGGGATTTTCTTTTTTATTTTTTTTTTAATTAAGTTTTATATTCAGTTCAGTAAGGTGTTTTGAGTTCAGCTTTTTAAAATATGCAAGTGACTGATCGAAATTCCTGACTTCCATTCCTTAAGATATACTTGACTATATCTTCTGCAAATTTTTGTACATTCTTTTAACTGTGCTATTTATTTGGAGCTCAGGACTTTGGATAGCATTTTTAAAGATAAGAGTCAGGCTGTGATTTCATCAGTACTGCTGTTAAATCACTTTTCGTCTGAGTGCTTGTTCTTCGCTCACTTGTACCAGCAGTAGGTTTCCTTGGCCAAACGATGAGCTGATCTGTGGTATAATTAACCAAGTTTTCCATGTCTGTGTTGATCCAGAGCAGATCACTGATTGTTTTTCGGAGCATGACTACATGGCAATTTGGGTGGTACAATGGAAAGGGCAGTAATGTCTTGCAAACGCATAACTGTGGGCAAATGTTGGCTTATATCAGGAGAAAACAGTTATCTTCAGTGTCTTTCTGATCAGTCACATTCTCTTGAGATAACTGTAGGAAAGCTTCAATTGCTTTTGAGCTTTCCAGGCTGTGCAGCTTCTGGACTACATGGGCCAGGCTACTGTTTAAATTACTTTATAGGAAGGAATATTTCAAATATCTTTTGATTTTATTTTATAAAAGTGTTGTATTCAGCATTATGACAAAACTGAAGGTAGTATGTTATTATATTAGTGTATATATATTTTTATAAGCTATGTTTTGCACATCATCATTGTTAATTTGCTGTCTTACAGATCATAACTGTGAGTTTTTCTATCAAAATTACCTCTATCATCATGCAAAAAAATATTCAGTGTTGATCACAATGAAAGTATGAAAGACACTAAGCTATGCATTTCACATTGTAATGCTGTTCTTTTTTTTCTTTTGTAGCTGGTTGGTGGTGAATTTGATCTAGAGATGAACTTTATAATCCAGGATGCGGAGAGCATTACGTGTATGTCAGAGCTTTTGGAGCACTGTGATGTAACGTGCCAAGCAGAAATCTGGAGTATGTTCACAGCAATTCTACGTAAAAGTGTCCGTAATTTACAGACTAGCACAGAAGTTGGCTTAATTGAACAGGTACTGCTGAAGATGAGTACTGTGGACGACATGATTGCAGGTATAAATTGCCAACTGATAAAGTAATTATTCTTATTCTTGAACTATCAATGTTTTGTGATTATGGAAGGGTTTGGGGTGTTTTGTTTAGTATTGCGTTTGAGTCAGAAGTACTTTTTTATCAATTTCAGAAATGTGACAGAAATATGTTCTTAGTTAAAAATATATCTAGATACATTGTTTAAAAAAACTGCCTGTTAATTAATCTGAGAAGATAATGTTAGTGATAAAAAAAGCAATTTTGAACATAATTATGAACAGTACATGTTAGACTTTTTAACTGTCAAGGAAATATTTTACCTTTTAAGTGCATTGATAATTTTGAATTATTCAGGTGTTAGAGTTGTTATTATAATCCACTTTAAACATAACCCACATCCGACATCTTATCAGAAATTATTCACAGCTTTGAATGCTGGATGTTTGGATTATATTGAACAATTATTTTACAGTGTATAGCTGTGCTCCCTATAATATCTATTCAGTTTTTATTCTCGTGGGGTTTATGATTATATTTTTTTTAGCATTAAAGCTAACAAAAAAAAAGCACAAGACATAAAAAACTAGCATACTTTGTTGACTTACTGAAAATAAGTGATGAAGTTGTTGCACAACTAAGGTTTTAGGGGATTATATTAATCTATACTATGTTCTCTGAGTAGCAGGGTACAGACTGTAATCCCGAATTACTTGGTTATAGAATCATAGAATCATCATAGAATCATGATGGAGGAGGAGCAGATTTGGTTGTCACATTTAAATACACCACCTGAGAGCTACATATGATTAGTATTTATCTACTTATTTTTCTTGGGGAGAAACTTAATCCAATCATTTTCTTTCAATTCAGTGTGACAGTAGTTCTTAATTTTCATATAGTTTGAGACTGATAGTAGGATACTTAAATTGAGAGGCATTTTTAAAAGACTGAAAGGTTTGTATTCTGCAATTCTAAGATTTTAGTTGATGATCTGATTCCTGACATATATATAGGTTTTGTGCAGCAGTAAACCAGCAAGGATTTCAGACAAAAAAAAAAAAGAGCAGGATAACAGCAGCATGAAAGTTGGATTATTTAGGGATGTGCTTGTCCTTGGCTTTACTTCGTTATGAAGGTGTTTGTAATATTAAAGTATTTTGAAAATAACACGTATTATTTCAAAGCAAGTCTTAGTGAACACCCTGTTGATTAGAAATGTATATGTAAATGCTATAAACCAGAACTGTAATGCTAAATATTATACTGCAAGATTCAGACTGAAGTATAGTATCAATAGATTCACAAACCAGTGGTTTTCACCAAGTATGATTTGTTTTGCAAGACTTGTAAATATGTCCAAATGGAATAAAACAGTATCTTTGCCCTTATACTATCAAAGATACTGTTTTATTCCACGTTAAATATAAGACATTAGCTGATGAAAACAAACATTTCTATCTTAAACTTTTTTAGAGTTTCAGTCATAGAAATAACGTCCTTACGTTGGTAATCTTAACAGTAAAATTTGTCCAATATGAACTAAATGATACTTCTGTATGTGGCATATATAACTGTAATGATGTCCTCATTAGAGTGAAATTTAAAAAAATACTTAGCTAATTGTGGAAGATAGAAATCAAGAGTATAGGATCTGGCTTCCAGGAGCATTTGGTAATTGAAAGATCACTATGAATTTACAACTATTAATATAAGCCAGGGGTAGTGCATTAATAAAAGAATTAATGGAGCCTCTATCCCATTAATCTTTTCCTGAGTGGTCACACACTACTTCAGAAAGAGACCTTCCATGGAAAAAAACACCAGTGAGCTTGCTCTTCTGTATACTAACATGGACAAAGAGAGTACATATTTAATTTAAAATCAAAACTGATAATCAGAATTCTGATGGCATTTTAGCTCTGCCATGTGTGTCCAATTATCTGAATTGTCTTCAATATATCATGAGCAGGATTTTAACAGAATCATGCTTTGTAGAGTCTCTCTGATAACTAAATAGATGAGAACATGGGGCTTTTGAGAATTTTTCTGACAAAGACATGGAAGCAACCAAATTCGTCATTTTGCTTTTATCTCTTGATTTCTGCAAGCACCTCACCACCCTTTTATAAATGGCAACAATGTTGATAATAAATCAGGAGTACTAAATATGGTCATATTCAATGGTAGGCACTTGATGACAAAATCAGTGACAAATAGTGCAGTATCTGTGTTCCCTAATCTGCGATGCAGATGTTTAGGTCATAATTGACACCAGATGACTGTAAAACTGCTTTGCCCCAAACACTTCTGTGAATTTTCCAAACCAAGTGACTAAAGTAAAATTTTGTGGCAAAACGATTTTTAACATTCAGGGAGGATGTTTTGAACAAGAGCTGTGTTAGTGCTTACTCCTAGGAAGTTAGCATCCACTTTCTTCCAAAAACAGTTGCTACTGCTCTGTCAACACAATGTTTTGCAATTGGCTTTTATCATCTATAACTGGTACAGGTTTTCTGGTTTTTATTTGGGATTGTTTGGGGAGTTGTTTATTTGGTTTTTAGGTCATCTCACTTATTCCTTTGTGAAATGCTATGACAAGACCTAGATAAGGTTTAAATAGACAGGACAGGCATAATCTTTGTTTTATGTTCTGACAGCATGCTTTCAGGACCAGTCTAAGTCTGAAGCCAGTCTTCTCTGGTTTTATGAAAGTAACACAACAGCAAATAAAGATGTACCCAATCTTTTGCAGTAAGAAGAACTTGTCTGTTTAGATTAAGACTATCAGATTCATGGGGCTTTTCACTTTACATATCTCACTTCTTGAGATTTTGCAGATTCTGTGATCAAGATGAAAAGCTTAATCACTTTGCAAGTCTCAATTGAAATTCAAATGACATCATTGCCACTTTCCAGAAGTATCACCTGTCAGAAGTCATCTTTGTACTGTCATAATCTGTTACACTAATATAGGAGATGGTCAATGGTTAAGGGGAAAAGATTGCCAAAATATTTGCATAGGCAATAGACACATTTCCTTTATTAACAGCTGCACAAGATCTTCCTTGAGGGATTCACTTTCTACAGTTCTGTATTTCCAGGTGATGAGTAGTGCAGATCATCTGCTCTGAGAGACTCTTTGGGATAGTGTGTCTGTAGTACCTTCAGAGAAGTCTGAATGGTGGATGAGAAAGCAGCCTGAACTTGTACAGAGTTAATGTCTCCCTTGAGCCCCATTTTATTTCCTGCAGTTCTGTTGTGATGCTGTAGGTAACTGTTCTAAAATTGCTGGAACTGAATTTTTGTTGCCTGAATTTGTAAGCACTGAAGTAGTTTCTATTTTTAAAGCAAAAATGTTAGGGTTTGACTGCTCTGTCATTAAATGGACTGTTAACAAGCATTTCTCTTTCAACTGGTTCCATAAGAAAAACTGCAAAATTATCACATTCTTTATTGCTAAACTGTAGAAATCAATTTACTTCACCAACAGAGTTAAAATTTACAATTTCATCTCTGTCTGTTTACAAAAGGTTAAAGAAGCATGAGGGTAGTTTTCCTGAAGTTGCATTTCCAACTCTGTTTAATATGTCTTCTAAAGTTAGTGTCATACCATTCATTTTGATACATGCTCTTTGTTACTTGAAAGAGAGGCAGGCTCTTATACGGCTGCATTTTCATATTAAATGACCAAATTAAGCATTCCTTCAAGGTTTCTAGTTAATTTATAGATCATATATAAACTGCTTAGTATGAAAGTTGTCAGAAGGTGCCATTAACAGAAATAAAACCTGTTATATTCTGTGCATTTTAGAAATGCATTAAAAATATGAAATGGCACATTTTCTCCTCTGCACTTAATATTATTTTATGTAGTCTCGTTTCTGAAATGGGATCATAGATACCAGTTAAATATGCAATCTTATCTAATATTAAAAAAGGAAGTAAACATTTAAAAAATCCAATTGTTATATGTTTTGCAAATCTTGTCCGTTTATAGATGAGTGGATTATATGGATTTATAAACCAGATGGAGACTGACTCTTTTATATGAGATTTCTAATATGTATGAATAAAGTTATGCACTGGAGTACAGGGTTTTTTAAGTCTTGTTATAGTGAAATGAGAAACAAACCTTCTTTAGATGTGTTTACAGCAAAATTTTTAAGTAGCATTAAGTGCTTCATCTTCCAGAGATGCTATTTGCTTTATCTTTCCTTGTTACCTACGTCAATCTTTCAGGTCTTTGTTACATTGCTAAGGGCCTTACATTTATTTCTCCTCATTAATGTTTTATTCTTTGTTTATAAATATGTATTTCTTATGCCCGTGGGTTATCGACATCGTCAGTAGAAGAATTTTCTGTGTGGTAAGGTAGTACAGTGCTGTAACAATAAAACGAAGCAACACATTTTCAGTTATTTTTAAACCCTGTCAATCATTTCTGTATTTCACTGTATTAATTTACACCTGTCATCTATGTCAGAAGATTATTTTTTTAATGATGTTCTGATTTTCACTAAACAAGTTTGCTGCTACACAGCACTTCAAAGGAGGCAAAATTTGAAGTAGCTTGATCCCAAAACCAAGATAAGACTACAAAATACAAATTGGGAAATTCTCAGCCAAAAAAGATTGGTGTTCACTTGTGCTGATTTTCCTTTCTGAGTTTTCAGTGTATTACTGTTCACAGTTTCTGATCACGTACAATACGTGCAATCACTGCCAGCTTCACGTTGCAGGCTGGAGACTACAGTGAAGGGGGCAGATGCTTGTAAGTACTAGAGGAGTAGCCAAGTCAGACAACTCACCATTGTAAAAGACAATGGGTGTAGTTTTCTTAGCTTTATTTTTGCTTTCCCTTAAGAAATTCTGTCACAAATATAATGTCACGCTAATTTTGAAGAGATTAAATAAACTGTTCCTTTAGAGAAAGGGGGAAAAAATTCTATACTCAAACATTGCAAGTTACAGTGTTTTAGTTTTGCCTTTTCTGACAGGCAGTTTTACTCACTGAACAGCTTACTATGCCTCCTGTAAATTAAACGATATTTCATTCTTCACATGTGCCCTTTGCTTACTGAGGACCAGAGGTTAGTTTCATAGTGTTAAATAGCTATTGATGGTTTTAATCTAAAACACATATGTAGAGATACGCAGGGAAATTTTGTTTTAAAACAAAATGTCAGTGTGAAATGTCCTTGAAAAGGATGGATGCTGTTTAAGACTACTTTGTCAGTACCTCTAAGAGTCATCCTTTCATTAATTAATGAATAAGAACATGTAGTCCTCCAAATAAGATAAAAGCTTATTCATGTCTTCTACAAGTTTCATGGGAAGAATTTTGTAATTGTTGAGCAGATTGAAAAAGTTCATGATGATTTTATTGTGTCATAGCTTTTTTGTTTTGGAAATTCTGTACTTTACTTCTTGAGCTCTGATTCAAATTTCCTATGTCACATCTGTGAAGATAAGCAAATTGTTTTTTCTTCCTGCTAGAGGAAGTAGTAATTCTTAGTAGTGCAGTTTATTCCAGAAGAAAGTGTAGAGGACAAGGTGAGGTCCAGCATCCCACAAGCTAACAAATACTTAACATTCTGTGTTTTAAAATAAAGATCCAAGCATTAGCAGTAATTCTAAACCTGATATTCTCTGAAAAACACACTGTGTAATGATATTACTTCAAAAGTTTATGAGTCTTGAGATGTTTTAATGAAAGAGGTAATAGATAAATTTGTTAGCAATTTTGATCACTTTTTTTTTTTTTGTGCTCTTTTACTGTTTTCTCATTACGATTTTTTGGTCATTATTTGTGGTTTTGGTGGTTTGCTGTCTTTTTTCCCTGACCTTCCATTCTAGTGAAAATTGGAAGCATTATCACTGTAGCAAAACTATGTGAGCCATAAAAATTATAAGTATAATGTGCTGTGCTTAAGTTAAAAAATGTCAAGCATCTTTTAGATCAAAAGTTTTTGAAAAATACTAACTTCAGAGGAATGAAGAAACCCTTATCCCAAAAGCATGTAACAGAAAGGAGCAAAGAAGAAGTTTATAATGTATGATGAATGTTGTGCAATGGGAAGAATTAATTCTTCATAAATTTAATAGATACTTTGTTCAAAGTATGATGCAAAATCTAAAACAGCATATGTGAATTTATTTCTGCAATAACCACAACAATGAGATTATGAAATCCTGTCTAAAATAATTAAAGCATCTAAGTTTGATTTTTAGAATTTGTGAATGCCCTTAGTTTTAAAGGTATTAACTTTTTCAGCTTTTTTTCTCAAAGCAATGATATTCAGAGTTCAGAATAACTTTATTTTCCTTTGAAGATCTTCTAGTTGATATGTTGGGGGTTCTTGCCAGCTACAGCATCACTGTCAAGGAGTTGAAGCTTTTGTTCAGCATGCTTCGAGGCGAAAATGGAATCTGGGTAAGCTGTGATCAGATAAAGTATTAAGTGTCATTCTATTAGAGCCTGACGTTAACATAAATTGTCTCCTTAGACATAGACACTGAGTTTTTGTTTGTTGTTTGTTTTTTGTGTTGATTGAACATATGTTTATGAAGTACTTCTGCTAACTACATTAGAATTAATTTGCTGCGTTGTTTGAAAACCTTCCAGTTTCCGTTTTAGTCTGGAGAGTACAAAAATGGTTGTATTGACTTTTGTGCAATTTTCTTGTTTTCACAGCCAAGACATGCGGTTAAGCTATTATCAGTCCTTAATCAGATGCCACAGAGACATGGGCCTGATACCTTTTTCAACTTCCCAGGCTGTAGTGCTGCAGTAAGTTTTCAACCAAAATACTACAACTTAAGGAACAAATAAATTGCTTCTCATCTACATTTCCTTGGAGGTTCTTGATAAGGAAACCAGAGGGGAAATAGATGCTTGAATAGTGTAGACCTTGCTTTCCATAGGTTTGCAAGGTACTTGCAGTGTTGAGAAGTTGCACTTGTGAGGATGGAATGTCAAATAGGAGATTTTTGTCTGGGGAGGTTAAAATAAAAGTGAAAACGGAACATTCCAGAACAGTGTTATTTTATTTGCTAGTGTAATTGTTATTATATGAAACAGAGGCTTGAGGAAAATATAAGAGTGATCTTGTCCATGTCATCACGGTTTACAGTGACAGCTTAGTCATAAATTGTATTATATCTTTTACTTTTTGTCTGAATTCCCATTAGCTGTTTCCTTACCCTCGAGGCAGTGATTTAAATGCAGTTTTCTTTTCGCTTTACTTTTTTAGATAACTTACGACGTTGAAATTGTATTCCTTTCTAAACCTTCTCAAATAGATATTCTGTCTTCCATTTGCTGAACATGCATTCAGAAAAACTTACAAACAAATTCAAATATTGTATACAGATAATTATAAAATTTATTATTAAGGCAGTAAATACAGATGCTTAAAAATGAGAAATCCAGATTTGATGTTAAATTCCATTCTGGAATGGAATATATATACTCATAGTTGAACTTGGACACTTTTGAGGGGAAATAATCCTGAGGTCCCTGCATTTTCATGTCAGTGCATGAAGAGTGGTAGGAGCTTCTCTTGGGCTGTTGTACCTGTATTTACTCAATAGCACCGCTAGTTTTCTTCAAGCACAGACCACCACCTTCTGTTCTTTGTGAATACAGCTGTTGCTGTGGCAGATTGCATTCAGGGAGATAAACTGTCTGAAGATCCCTGGTTTTCACCTGGGTTATTTTTGGCTAGATCACTTCCTTGATCTTGTTTGATATTCAGCGGCACAGACAGATGTGTAAGCAAAATGCATAGGGCAGATTGTGTAAGGAATTAATTACTGAGTTTAGAAAGAGGGAATTTTATTTGCTACTGCTAAATTAAAACCATAGTTAACCTCTTCTAAAAGTACATGCAACAGCAAGACAGCTGTTGTAGAATATGGTTGCCTACAATGACACATACTGCTTTGACATTTCTTGGCTTCAGAGGCAAACCCTGATGAAGTCTTTCTCTTAAATTTAATTTTGTATCAGACGTTCAAAAAAAGTTTTGCATGAAAAGAATTTCAAATATTACTCCCTGTCCGAAGAGGTGCATCAGTTACCAGAAAATTAAGTTGTTTGATTGAAATACACCATAGGGATTTCTCTTTCTGTGGTTAGGATTTTGTTTCACATATTGCTCATCATTGACTGTGCACCTGTAAATCAAAAAATACGAGTTTCAAATTTACATTTCTTGAGTAGTGCATGCAGGATTACATTACAAAATTCTGCAGAGGAGTCATCTTCTAAAGTGAACCAAGGGCAATTATGGATAAAATGACCTAAACAATGAAACATTTAATTAGAAAAAAGAGACTGGATAGGACCTAGGTTACTAGCACTGAGTTCAGGTTTTCAGGTGTGATGCACAGTGATGACCTCAGACAAAGAAATGACATGTTTACTTGGCATGATGGATATCAAATTGGCCCTTCTTAAAGTTGAGTGCATGCTGCTTGTATAACCAAGACTTCAGTGGTAGTATGAAAGAGGCAAGAGTCTACTGAACCAGTCTGCTGATCTGATGGTGAGAGCTGCTTCACTGTTCCAAGTGAAGGGCTCTTCCCAGTGCTATTGCTATGCCTCTATCAGTCTGTCTGAGTAGCACGTTAGTCACTGCTGGGTTAACAGCTGGACTTGATCATTTTAAAGGCTGCTTCCAACCAAAATTCTATGATTCCATGAGGAGGACACATTGTGGTGGCATTACTATTCCGGAGTGTTGGGCCTGTTTCTCATCAAGCATCTCTTTTCCCATCTCAGGCAAGCAACTCCCTGTCAGGTGGCAGGAGTGATATCTCAAAGTAGTTCCTTGAAATGTTTTGTACTGAGCAGTTAGTACCAGACTAGAATCAGTGCTATTTCTTTTGTCAAGTCAAATATTAGCATAATCTGAGCACGTTGCTGTATCTAATTATAAAATTTACTGTGGGTTTCCTATCATTCTTAAATACCTATTTCTCTGCTCTTTAGAACTCTTTCAGCATTTGCCATCCATGTAAAAATAATGAAAATTCAGTCACACTTGGTACCATTTTTTATGTAGTTCACTACATTGAAACAGAATCATAGCGTGCTTGTTCTGCCTCTGTTGCCCAGAGTCTCATGTCCATTCTCATTTTAAGCAATGAATGAGCTTGCTACAAATCTTTTTAGTCTTCAGTATAAATCAGGACAGTACAAGATTTGAGCACTTCTGAAAAAGTATTTCCAACTGTGACCTATAAGTATCACACAGGATCACAGAAGGGATGAGGTTGGAAGGGATCTCTGGAGGTCACCTCAGCCAACCCCCCTGTGCTGAAGCAGGACTGTCTAGAGCAGGCTGCCTAGGACTGTGTGCAGATGGCTTTTGACCACCTCCAAGGATAAAGACTTCACATTTTTTGGCAGCCTGTGCCAGTGCGCAGTCAGTATCACTGATGCTTTGATAAGAACACAATACCATCAGTGCAAGGATTAATTAACTACTCTTTATTATTTTAAAGTGTAGTAAAAGTTTAAATTATCTAACGAAAAATATCAATTAAGTACACTTAGAAATAATATGCTATTGCTATTTATGAATTTTTCTTCTGCTTTGCATTCATATAAAATTTATTTCAAGAAGTAGTATTAAAGGCTCTTCTTCCTTAAGTACTTGTTGTAAAATATTCTAGACTTTGTCTGATAGAGGGAGAAAGAATTTAGTGTAATTAGTGCCTACTACAGTAATACCTAAGTTATCACAAACATTTAAGTTCTTACATTTTTTTTAAGTCCATCATTTTGTGTTTTGTTCTCATACTAAGGGGAAAAAATGTTTTATTTTTTAGCGGTATCATAGAAAACATTTTGTCAGTGACCTCTGAAGTTCATTTTGTTTAAATTCCTCCCTAAAGTGTCTAACTTCAAGGTTAGATCAGGTTTTCAGGACCTCGCCCAAGGATAAAGTCTTCTTTGAGACCATTTCATGAGTCAGCTCATAAAAAGAAAATATTGAAAAAACAAATTTCTTCCCTGGCCATGACTTATCGTTACTGTATTTAACTGGGAATGGGGTTAAAATTTTCAGTCTCTTACCTTACCAAGAGTTGGTAGGAGGAAAAAAAAACCTGATAGTGCTCTTAGGTCTCAGAGGACAACCTTTTTTATATTGTAGTTTTAACAGCAAACCTCTGTTGTACTGTCTGTTGGGATTAATTTGATATTGATATTAATATTATAAAGTCTGTTGATAAGAGGAATACTTACTGGAAACTGAATTTGTAGCTGAATTTCTGCAGAAGCAATTTTTCTATTTATTTATTTTTCTTAATATTGCCCATTCTCAAATTTAATTTCATGTCCTCTATCAGTAAAGTTTAGGTAGTAAAACATTAAAGTATTTTAAAATAGATGGGAAATTAATATATTTATTCAAAATTTGTAGGGGATTTTTTTATATTCTTTAATTTTTGAAAGTTAAAGCAGTTCTGCAGATTTAGAATGATGTCATTTTAGAAAGATATTACCTTTAACAATACTTCTCAAAAGATCATTTTCTGACTTGCTGTTTCCATTTTTTTATTTTTTTTTTTCTTCCAGGCAATTGCATTGCCTCCTATTGCCAAGTGGCCTTATCAAAATGGGTTTACTCTTAACACCTGGTTTCGCATGGATCCACTAAACAATATCAATGTAGATAAGGATAAACCCTATCTCTATTGGTAAGTAACTTAAAATGCTATAGTTATGGTTTGTTTTGGGTTCCTAATAACAGTTAATCTTTCTCGTTATTTTTATTTTTTTATATGCTTTTTTTTCCTCCCAAATATCTTCAGATTTCAATGGCTTCTTACTGTATACAAATTCTTAGAAAGTCATCTGTTCTTTTTGCTTTGTAACTTATAAATCTGTGGAGGCAAAAATGTGCCTTGTAGTTATACCATCATGTCTAGTGTGGTGGTTTCTTTAAGAATTTTAAAATACATGTCTTACAGTTCTAAATACACAATGTTGTCCTATTTTCTATTTGGTGTTTAAGATTCTTGGCTGATGTCAGTACTACAGAACAAATCTGATACACTCAGAGTATGCTGTTTGCACATTAGCTTGATATAACAAAGTAGATCTATGAATATAAAAACGTCTCGCTGATACCTGTTCCCAAAAATGGAAGCTATATTTCATAATACATTAATTGCAGAAGAGACAATTTTATTGTACTTAGGTTTGCTATTGTGTTAAAAATAGAAGTAATAGTTAGATCCATAATAAAGTCATCTGATAGTTAGAAATTATGCTATAATAGTAAAAATGTTTATTCTATTGGTCAGTCATGAAAAAAGTTTTTTCACTTCAGCAATTACGTATCTGCTCAAGTATGGTTATCCTAGATGAAGAAAAAAAGGAGAGAAATAAGGAACCTTCTGTTGTGTCAGAACATGCTGGTATTTTCTTGCTGGTATTTCACACACTTGCACACACAAACCTTTAAATATAGTTCAGTGTCTCACTGGTATGTTACCTCCTATTATGGAGTACGTGTAAAAGGAGAGTATTTACCAAGAGTGGGAAATAAAAATTCTGTGACTAACAAGGTAAAACTTTGCAAGTGCTTCATATGAGCCACAGAAGGCAGTCGGTCTTATAAGAATCAAATGCCAGAATTGAATCTACATAAATGTAACGTTCATGTAATACACATGAGAGACTGAATATGCCAATCTCAGGAGGGAACTATGAACAATGCAAGTACTTTTTAGTACTTGAGTAGATTGGTCATTTTTATATAGTGGCTTCAAGCAATCCATAACTAAAAGCAGGAAAAATACTTAAACTAGGTCATACATCTGAACTTCTTTACCAAGATTTTATGCTTTGCCCCATGAAAGATTGAGTCACACAAAGCCACCACCAAGAGGAAGATACCAAACAAAGATTTATTTTCTTTCAGTGTGCTTTTAGTGTATGTAATATCTTTTTCTATTAAACTAGGTGAAAAATGTGTCACATAAATTAACTACTTCTTCATAGTCTTTTCTTAAAAGTCATCTGACTTTTAAACAATCTTTATCTTAAAACAAATAACTTAGTATCATGCATGACTTTAAAGAGGAGTCTGATTTGAAACAGAGGTGCTAAAAGCAATGTCAGCTAGAACAGGTTCCTCAGGATCTTCTCCAGTCAGATTTTTTAATATCGTCAGAAATGGAAACATTGCAGTCTCATCAGGAAACCTGTACCAGTCTTTGACCACCCTCACAATGAAAAAGTTTTATCAGTTTTAATTTGTGTTTATTGTGTCTTGCCCTTTCAGTGTCTATCACTGAGAAGTCTCTGCCTTAGTCTTCTGTGCTATCCACCCATCAAGTATTTTTACATGTCTTCTCTTCTTCAGGCTAAACAGTCCCATATATCAGCCTTTTCTTATGTGTCAGAGACTTTGATCATTCAGTCCTTTGTTGGACTCAGTCTGGCATGTCCTTGTCTGTCTTGTATTGTGCAGACCAGAAATGGTCACAATACTCCAGATGTGGTCTCTGCAGTGTTGAGAACAGGGGAAGAATCAGCTTCCTTGACCTGCTGGCAATGCTTTGTCTTACACAGCCCAGGATACCGCTGGCTGCCTTTGCCACAAGGATGCCTTAGAGTGGTTCATGGTCAACTTAGTGTTCACCCAGAACACCAGATCCCTTTCTGCAAAACTGATTACCAGCTAGTCAGTACCCACCATATACTAGTCCTTGGGGCAGTTCCTCCTCAGGGGCAGGAATTGCCCTTCCTTTTGTCGATCTTAATGAGATTCTTGCTGGCCTGTCTCTCTAACCTGCTATGGTCACTCTGACAGCATACTTCCGTGGTGTATAAGCCACTCCTTCCAGTCTTCTATCATCTCCAAGCTTGCTGAAGATGCAGTCTGTCTCTCCATCCAGGTTATTAATGAAAGCGATTGGACCCAGTATTGACCTCTGCAGTACTCCAATAGTAACTTGCCTCCAATTGGACTCATACTACTGATGACAATGCTTTTAGCCCAGCAGTTCAGTTAGATTCCAGACCACCTCATCATCCACTTATGTAGTTCAGTCTTCATTTGTTTATTGTAAAGGTTTTTACAGTATAGAAAGGTCTTCCTAGAAAGTCAGGAGGAACATACACAGATTTCTTCTCCGTCCTCCAAGCCAGTTATCTCATCTTAAAAGGCTGTCAGTTTGATTGAAGATGATTTCCAATTTGTAAATTCATACTGACTCCTTGCAACCACCTTCTTCTTACGTATTATCCCAGCTTTAAGTGAGTACAGGAGGAAGTGACCAGAGACCTTCCTAGTGGGAGAGAGCTGTTACATCAGCTTGACCATAATGTGAAAACTAATACTTAAAAATGGAGAATGGAAGCAAAAAAATGCTTTCACATTTGCCAGATGTGAGGGAAATCTGCTACTGTTCTGTAATTAACTAAATGCTAAGTGCTGCTTCAAGAGCTGTAAGCCAATTAAGTTTTGCTTTGTTTTGTTTTACTTTTTTTTAATAACTTAAGTATCTCTGAGATTGATGTTGGGCAGCTGCTAAGTGACGGTCTATAAATACTTGTGTATTGGAACAGTATTGTGGCTTTCTTACCAATTACGAAATGTGTGACAATCCTGGAAGAAAATTAGAAGTCTGGCATTTTTATGAATAATAAATAACAATAAGGAGAAAACTTTGTTGCAGAGCACTCAGATTCAAATGATAAGATTCAGAATTCTATAGCACAAATTTTAGTAGAAGCAAATCAACATTGTATGCCTAGTAGTAAATAATGGGTGCCATGCTTGCAAAGCAGTAATTACAGAAGGGTGTTCAGAGTTATTGTAGGTAACCAACTGACAGTAAACTTCTTTTTCATTGCTCCAGCTCAAAGAGCTAATGTGATCTTTTCAAGGATAGTCTGAACAAACAGAGAGGAGACCAAAGGTGATGTGATCGCTTCCTGAAATCTTGACACAAGTATTTCTGGAATACCATTTACAGTTAAGAATTGCTGCTTTTTTTAAGATACCATGGGAGAAATAAAACCCCAAAGGTACTACTCAGGGAACACTGTGGAGTGAACTGTGCTCTGGAAAATACATTTTATAATGAAACCTTAAAAAAAAAAAAAAATCGGATGTTGATGGATTAATATATTATATAATAGTTTAATAGATTGTTGGAATGTTTCCTCAAAAATGAGATTTAGATTCTTTGTTATAAAGACAGTGAAAATTTTGAAATTTAAGGCTAACCTTAAGTGCTTTCAACTGGGAGCTCCATCCTTTAAACCTCTATACTTGTTTCTGATAAAAAAGGAGATGGGATGACATGACTTCTAAGTAAGGCCTGGAATTAGAAAAAAACAATCCAGATACTAAGATTGGTGTTTTTGTGGTTTTTCAAATTGTGTATTGGGCTTTTAGAAGAATTAGACGGTGAACTGAGGCTTGATTGTCACAATTATTGCTTTTTGTCCTTAAAACATAGAGGTGCTTACAGAACCGTTTAATACAAGATGGCTAAAACTTCTGAAAGAGTATTCTAAGTTTTATTTTTATTCATGTAGGGACAAGAAAAACAAAACAAAACAAAACTATAAAAAAGCCACAAAGCAATCTGTCTCAATTTTTCAGTCCACCTCTAGAGCTAATACAGTAATAGAGATAATGCAGAACAATCGCAAAAGCACATCATAGAGTTCCAAAATTAGTAGAAAAGAAACCTTTCTTCTTCTTTTTTTTTTTTTTTTTTCCCCTCTTCAGGCAAGAATGAATTTATATCTTCTCAATCTTAGTGCTATGATCACATGTTTAATTGCTCGTAAAATCCTAAACTACAGAAATTGACATCAGTAAACAGTTTCACCAGTGGATGGAAGAATGCTTACCTGCTATTGAAGTGTGATAACATCTAGTAGTTGTTTTGAGAAACTGGCTGAAATGAAACATAACTATAATGACATTATGAACGATCTGTAGTAAAATTATATACCAGCTGCTATGGGAGGTAGTTAAAGGCTCATAAAACCATATGGGTATTGACAGTACTGTTTGTGTTGTCTCTGTGCATTTCATCTTTGGATGTGGCAAGTTCTGCATGTGTAGGTAATTGGTAGGAGGATTTCTGTGCAGTGCCCTAGTCATGAGTCCTAGCCTAGTTTTACCTTTGGCAAGAAATAAAATGTGAAGATTAACATAATCTTTATACTATAATGTTGAGGTAAACAGAGAACATATCTGAGTTCTCAGTTGCTCAACTACTGTTGTGCTAGAATGCTAATTCATTTTGGGGAAAAAAAAAAAAGATAAAATCTTAGCTAAGCTTTATGTTTAGAAAATTATTAATTTTATTCCAAGATGAAGAGAAAAGTCATGTAAGGAATGATCTGTGTTTTTTCATGATTTCATTGCTTTCTTGTCTTCATATGCTCTACCCCAAGAAGTTACGCATGTAAGGACAATTGGGTATTTTAAATTTCAGGAATAGTCCAATTTGACCATAATGGTAATAAAATCAGTATAATTTGGGGGATTAGGAAAGGGGAAAATTTTAAAGGTAGAAATATTTCTTCAAGAGCCCATTTTTTGTTTTGTTTTGTTTTTTACTGCGTGTTCTCAGTATATGACAAAATGCTTAATAGCTCCAAAGTAGTAGGATGCATTTTACACAATTTTAATAATGTTTTATCAAGTGAAAATGTGATGGTATTTACAATACCGTCAGCTTGAAGGGAGAGAGAGTTGTCTATAACAGAAGCAGATAGAAGTATGAGGAAACCACAGCCTGAATTTGGTAAAATAAAGCTTCTGTAGCACCTTAATATGTTGCTAAAAGGAAAGAAAAAACTGAGGCATGCAATATATTGAGCAATATATGCTTCAAGGCCAATAGAACCACCTTGATGATCTCAGATCATGAGACATAGTACACTGCAACTCATAATATGGCTGAGGTAAGACTCGAAGGACCTCTGTGCAAGGTACCCATTAGGGTGGAAAAGAGTCATCTATAGATGTTGGTACTCATGTTGTGTTTCGCCTGATCACACTGTATTTTACATTTGATAGAAGTATTCTAATTTAAGGGAAGTGGCTTTCTAGAACTTGAGAATTTGAATGTCTCTTTTTGAACTCCTTTAAAAATTCTCTCATAGGAGGAGGGCATCTAAGCTCTGTCCACCTCAGGGTGTAGTAGCACCACCTATCTTGTAAGGTTTTTATTTTCTTCAGAAGGTCATGGCTTATCAGCTATATTTTTGACAGTGAGGAAAGAGGAAACTGATTCTCTTAATCAGTAACGCACATATACAGATTTAATTCTAAGTTTCTGAAGATGGAATTAGGTCTATAGCTGTGCATTTTTCTGTATATTAAAATCAAGGTTGTATATGTGTGTTAGGGTGGATGAAAGATGTAAAATTTCAGCAGCTATTAAGATGAAATCTGAACTTTAGTATTTGCATGTGCCTTTCACCTTCTAATGTTACAATGAAAAACCTAGTAAAAGTGTTTGGTGAGAGTGTTACAACAATGAAACTATTGAAAACATCGTTATTGTAATAATATTAAATTACTTTATAAATATCTAGATTAAGGAAATGAGTGTTAATTAGTGGGCTAGAGGAGTATATGCAAATGTTCAAAATTATCAGTGTCTTCTTTTCTTATACCTGCAAGGCTTCATTTCAGAATTTGTGGATGAAGTTCACCATTTAGACCTTGTATTTCAGCCATTGTTTGTTCTTACTACTTGATCAGTAACAAGTTTAAAAAAAAAAAAAAGAAAAAGAAATTACCATATTAATGGTAGCAGACTTCTTTTTATCATGCTTAACTTTTCAGAAGGGAATAAGTGATATAGCTGTAGATACGGATTTTCCTTTTAAAAATGCTCTGTATAATGTCATTAATGTTAATTTGTACCAGCTACCTTTGCAAAATGATTTTTAAAGAAGTCTCAAATTTCTCTTTATAATGGTTTTGATTTCAAGTATAAATAGAGAAATTTACGAGCTTTCTGTATTATATGTCTTTGTGATATTTGTCACAAGAAAGCTGGAACCCCTTACTAGACTGAGTTGATTAGAATTGTCCTTTTCAATTTGACAAATGAAAATAAATCCACAGCTCAGATGATTAAATCTTCATAGATCATTAGCCTAACTAAATCATAACTTTTGAAAAATAATTAATTCTTGTGCATAGTAGTTACCTTGAATCCAAAATTGTATGTCATATTGGCTGCATTGTTCTTCAAACCCTATAAAATTGCAAGGCATCTCACATTTGTTCTCTGGTAGATTTTTCTTTACAACTTAAACCAGGTGTGCTATTTTAAATAATGATAAAATAACAAACTGAGGGAAAAACCTGATTTATACAATATTTACTATCTTGTATTTCTATAAAGAGAAAGAAAAAAATGTACTGATTTTTTTAGAATGTAGCCTGGAATCAAGTAAGTGATGAAGGTTGATACCTTCCCCCAAAGAAAAAGCAGGGAGAGAAGTACCACCATTCCAGGTACTAATTGCTTTTCTTTCTCAAGGCAATTTGAAGTAATATTTGGAGCTTTTTATTATACAATATTTCCCCTTTTTTCAATTTCATTAATAATTCTTTCTTTTCAGTTTCCGCACTAGCAAAGGTGTTGGGTATTCTGCTCATTTTGTTGGCAACTGCTTAATAGTTACATCATTGAAGTCAAAAGGCAAAGGTTTCCAGCACTGTGTGAAATATGACTTTCAGCCACGCAAGGTAAGCGCGGAGGTATTTATAATAAACAATAACATTGAAAATGTGACAAAGTGCTTCTGAGGAGAAGAGCTAGAATGCCTTTAGTGCCATGGTGTTACTAATAATTTCTTATAAATAAGTAGCTTCCCTGATGGTCATGCAAAATTTTATGCCAGTTTCAGATCAGAATCAATTCAAGAAAAATATAATAATTTATAAATTAACATTTCTATAATGTCAACTTGTTTTTAAAAATACTGCTTAATTAGCTTCAGTTATAGAATAATTTTGAGTATTTCTTATGAGGTTATATCTTGTTTGTAAAAGGTCACGGTTCTATTTCTGAACATTCTGTACATTCTGTAACTTTGGTGCCAATGTGTGGAACAATTTCCTGGCAACACTAGAATTTCGTTATCTGTTGCTGGGGGATATAAGGCTCTGAACTTCCTGTGTCAATGCTGTTTTGGGATTTCTCATTTTTCATCATAAATCTCGATTATTTCCCTAGAACATATTAGTGTTCATTTCTACAGTATGCCTAGTAGTCCTAGGAGAACAATGATTCTGCTGGCTTCAATATTTCAGTGAGTTGACAGAAGAATTGACTTTTCTGTACAGCAAGCATTATGCGTTTGTCATTGATAACAGCCTTGTATGTATGTATTTTGCTGTGAAGTTCATTTCTTTTCTTTATGGCCTTAGAATTTGTATATTGAATTTTAGTGCTTGTTTTGTTTTAAGAAACCAATCTCGTAGGGAGGGAATGCCATGGTTCACTCATCAGCTTTATGTTCTGCTGTTTTTCTTGGTATGTAGTTGTGATTCAAAATCACTGATTCTAATTCTGTCATGTAGTTTGGGGGTCATTTGTGGTTTTTTTAAAAACATAGTAATGTCTTTTTCTAGTAAATTACTAAGGGATGTATAAGGCCTTTTAAACATATCTGCTGTGTATATTGAAAGGAATTAATTTTGTTTTGCATATTTTATTTAATTTCATAAACAGAAAACAGTTTGGATAACAGCTCAGCTTTCTTTTAAAGTAGCACATCTGATGCTACTGATAAACACTCAACCTAGGAACAAATGGAATTGTTAACTTTTGGATTATGTTACTGATAACTAGCTTTTGGCATCTAGCTGTTCGTTTTGTTACTTGATGAAGAAGCGGTGTTTCATACTTTAGCAAGAAATGATTTTGATAATTTTGATTATGAATGACTAGTTTTCCTTCATGTCATCCATGGAAAATTTTAGCTTTTGCAGTTTGACTTAAAATAGTTAATTCTTAAATACTAGTACATTCATATCTCATTATATGCATATCAGTTTTGAATTATAATCTGCTGAAGCACATGCAAATATAATTTCCCTGCCAGTTTTATATTTCTCATAGATCATGCTTCATACACTTTGGGTCATATGTCAGATTTAGAAACTACTTTAAATAAGTCTTCTGGAATATATTTGCAAGTAGTTTTATATGATATATTTTTTTCCATTAATAACATGTGTACCTGTGTGTGGGAAGGTATGTAGTGGAAAGAAAACCTGGCAAATACAATTCCTGGTTTTAACAAATCAAAACATAACCTGTTTAACATGTACATTGATTTTCTTCATGTTATTTTTGTATTGCATTGGTCCTACTGTGCAAGCATTGAAGGTGTAGGAAAGTGTTCAAAAAATGTGTACCCATTTACAAAGCATCTTACTGTCCAAATTCTAACTTGAGAAGTGTGATTTTTGTCATCAGATATACTATTTTCTATTATTTCAGAAATAGCTTTTTCCAGAAGCATCATCCTCACTAAACTTCTGATATAAAATGTTTGGGTTTTTTTTAAATTTTTGTTGAATCACAGTGAAATTATATATTCCAGCCACCTGGTCAAAAACTTTATTTATGTAGGCAGATCAGAGAGATACTATGTTCTTCCCAGTGTTAATTATGTCATATGGCACCATTCACAGAATAATAATTACTTTAAATCCTTAAGATGAATTAAGAGGTTACTTTAGGTGTAATTAGTGTATTTAAATAATATTATAAAAGCAAGTATTTATAAAAATACATGGAGAAATTTGCTCATCATATCCCCAAATAGAAAATGTGAATGTAAGTATAGTATACTGACTTCTCAGCAGAGCTACACGAGCTTTGACAGTGTTGTGTTTAATATGTCTATACTGTTTTTTAAGACTCCAAAGTGAAATTTTTGTGTATTAGTAATCTACTATAGTTTAACTCCCTTAGGTTCCAACCTCAGCATCAATCCTTGAAAAAGTATGTACAGGAAAGCAATGTAGTTGAGAGGAAACAGACTTTTTTTGTGTGTTTCTAATCCTGAACATCTTTACTGATTGAGTATAGACTGAAAGAAGTTCCACATTTTGGAAATACTTTGTGTGTGATGCCTCATCTTTCTGACTGTACTGTGATATGGAGTAGGAACACAACTTTCTCAGCAGTGGGTGATTAAGCTTGAAAGATTTCAGCAGTATGAAAAATAGTCAGACTGTTATCTGAAGTGTTTTTGAGTACTACCTAAGGAAGCTCTTGTTATAGCAGAGACATGGTCTTGATGCATTTTTGAGGAAATGATGTAGGTAAGGAGAATGTAGGATGAATGTAAAAGAAAATTATATTACAGACTTAGAAAACTAAAAAAAAAAAAAAAAAAAAGGGAGGGGCCCGATTTTTTCAACTAAAAGTTGAAGAAATACTGTGTGAGAGAATATACAACTTGATTTGTTTCATTGCGTAGTAGTGTAGTAGTCCTGAAAGCTATGTCCTCTGATACAGGAGAGAAATCAACAAAATGCCTGTAGAACATCAGCAAAGAATATCCACATACATGAGACATAGCTAATCGTAAATTGAGATATATGCTTTCTTCTACATTCTTTTAAAAAAAAAGGGGGGTGGGGGGTGGGAACTGGAATGTCTATTTTAAATGAGATTATTGACAGAAGTATCAGAAGCTTTGTTGACTTGACTGTCTGTGGACACTCATTTCAAATTGTCCTTAACAGTTATGAGTGACAGGGGGCAGGTCTTGCCAGTAGACAACTGATGCTCTGTATTAACCTAATCAGATAAATAAGTCTGCTGTAACAATAAATAACAGAGATTCTGTGCATCAAAAATCAGTAAGTAGGAAAACCTTACTATTCACATTCAATTGTTAGCCACATGATAAGGATGGTTATAGCATCAGTGGTGAATTGGGGAAGATTGGAAAGCATACACGTATAAAGACACTTACATTACTTTGCTATTAACTGGGTGGCATCTTACTGGGATGAAAGTTCGGGCTTTTAAATACCAGAAGCTTTTTTATTTTTTATTTTTTTTAAACTTTCGTAGAGTTCAGACATTGACTCTTGCTTGACTTTGTCTTGAAAAATGCAGAATAAGTTTGAGTATTCAGGGTGTGCTATTTTTGTTTTTAAAGAAAAATTGCCTTCACTTCTTAAAAAAAAAAATAGAGGAGCAGTTAAAAGATGGAGGTGTTTGATAGTGCTAGAGAAATTGCTTAAATGCAAAGATACAAAAGGCTAAGAGCAAATATGCCATTAGACAAAATAATTCAATAGAAAGTTTAAAAGTTCCTCACAATGTACCTGAGCACAGAAAAATAGAAAGTAGAGAGCACTATAAGTAAAAAGAACTTGTTCACAGAGTGGAAGTTATATCAAAATAAAGAATACTTAGAAAAGTATAAGTTACGGCAAATTATATGTAAAATTAGAGGTATTTTTTTCTTTCCACAGGGGCAATTAGATGACTAAGGCTTAATAGGAGCCCTTGAAGAATATAGTATCATAAGAAAAAAAGCTAAATTAATTAATTGCATCATTGTTTACTACAAGACAAGTCAATGGGGATGAGTCAGCGGAAGTGTCTCAAATTGAAATGTCAGAAGTGGTATGGAAATCAATATAGTAGATAGACATTAATTGCCAGGACCTTACATTAGGCACCCCCAAGTTCCAAAGAAATTCAGATATGAAATTTGCCAAACTTTAAATTGTGGTATGTAATCTATTTTGTCAAACAAGTGGGTGATGGAAAAAGACTGTTGATATTTACAATTACATATCATCATGCCTGATTTCTTAACTGTTAAAATGGGGTAGAAGGCAGAAAAATGGGAAGGAAGGATTATAAAACCTATAGATAAACATATCAGGGACAAAGCAATAAAGTATTGCACTCATAGTCTTGTCCCAAGTTCTGTTGAATTATATGAAGGATTTTTACTGTGCATAAGAACAGGTTTGTGAGCCAGTTGATACATGCTATGTGGATTACCCAACACTTTAGCCATTCTTCTTCTCTGAAAGTCTTAAAGAAATTGGACTATAATGCTATAAGAGAATTTATAGTCATTAAAATACAGGGATGGAAGAATGTTAATCAAGTGAGCAAGCAGGAATCTCAGAAGGACCTTTATTTTCCTATTGATAAGAATGCATTATGGACTTAACTCGGTGGAGTTTGTCATCCACTATTTTAGGAGGCAGCTTTGAAAACCTGTTACTTATTTTATCTAGATTGATGCTAGTGACAAATATGATACAAAGAGTAAATCATTTCTTATTGCTTGAATACTTCACTGGCTAAAAATAAATTGCAGTCTTAAGATGTAAATTTAGTTAATTCAAGTGCAGGAGGCAAAAGAGCAATTTGTTTTACTGGGTTAGTTATGATAGCAAGCTGGGATAGGCTCTTTCTGAATGCACATGTGTGTATGCCTGTGTATTCGAGTAAAGAAAAGTTCAGTGGTTTTTGTGAAGCTTGCCTTGTGGATCAGAGTAACAGACGTGACTAGTGCTCTGACAGTAGAAAAGCTAAAGATTCAAAAAAGTTGTGTGGAAGAAAGGAAATAGACTAAAAGAAGCTGCATGTGCATGAAATGCAGTTAACGGGGGAGGGAGAGAAGTAGATTATATCATTTTCCTAAAGTTTGACATAGAAATGAAAGCTCTCCCAAGATAACATTACTCATTTTAGTTCCTTACAGGCACTGTGGACAATGTTTCAACAAAAGTAATGAACTATTTAGTTCTAAATGAATGACTCATCTGTTAAGCTTCAGCTACACACAGGGACAGTCTTACGAAATGGTATTTTGTCAGAAATGCTCTTAAAGCACTGTAAAAGAAAAATCACACCTAGAAGATAAGCAAATAAAACTTGTGGTCAGCAGATTTCTGCTACGAAAGTATCAGACCTGGAAATACGAGTAAATAGTTATAAAAGGTACAACTTTAAATGATACTATTGCAAAGAACACCTGCTGAAAGTATTTAAAATGATCACTTGGAGATTATTGGTAAATTAACCTTTGAAGGAAAGAGAACAAGGTAATTTTTAAGTAGCATGGAAGCTTTGAAAAAGAAGTGAGGAAATAAAAAAGAAAGCAGAGCTCTAGGTGTGTACTTTGCACTTAGTTTCTGATTAGCATAGTCAGCAGTTAAGCTTGTAGACTTTGAGTTATGACAATTTTGTTGAATTTGTGGTGGATATTACTTTCTGAAATAGAATCTGCTTACAAAATGCAGAACAACATTGTCTTAATGAGCTGTGGGTTTGTTTTTTGAATTTTTTGGGGGGGAAAGGGGCAGTGACCTACAAAAAATAATTTATTCATGCTTGCTTGAAGACAAAAGAAAAAAATCCCACAAAATTTGACTGGCCCACATGACTTCAAAAGCCGGAGCTGTAGCAGTACGTCCTTAATCTGGTATTGCCCCAAAAATCTGTTTATTTGGATATACAAGAAGCGAGATACTCTTACCTACTGTTGTATGATTAGTAGGATTTTTTCTCCCTTCTGTTAACTGGAGGAGAAAATGAAAAAGTATTTTTAAAGACCTGGAAACAGATGTGGGAAAATATATATATTTTAATATATGTAAACGTTATAGATACGTAACAGAATACAGCTCAATTCAAGGGCTACTGGAATGATTGTTGTCAAAATGTGCTTTGCTGCCTGCTTTTTTATTTGTATTCTGTACTCTGATTTCAAAACCAACAAGTAAAAACTTTTTTATTTTCTCTGAAACAGAGGCAGATTTTTATTATTAGTAGTGTCTGTATCTCGGGAAGTCACCAAAATACTTATTAAAACAATGCCATGAGGGATGCAGAAGTTCTCTGCTTTGAAAAGGGGAGACTTAGCTGCACATAGAAATCAAAAGATAGTAATTGAAACAGATGCAAAGCAAGGGAAGACAATTAAATTCTAAATTACTATTCCAAATTATTAAAATATGAAATGGTATCTTCAAGGGAGATAAACTGACTTTTTTACAGAATCAGTAAGTTTGGAAAGGGACATGTAGAGACAGTCTAGCTTCCCCCCCCACCCCGTTCAGAAGACACCTAGATCAGCTTGCTCTTGATGTTGTCCAGTCAGGTTTTGAATGTTTCCAAGCAAGAAGACTCCACAGTTTCTCTCCGTAAACTGTGCTAGTGTTTGACCGTCCTTGCTGCTTACTACCAACCTTCTTACATATGTTTAAATGGACTTTCCTGTATTTCAATTTGTGCCCATTTTCTCTTGTCCTGTCACTGGATACCCGTGAGAAGTCTCTGGCTCCATCTTCTTTATCCACTGCCCATCAAATATTTATACAGATGGATAAGATCCCCCAGAGCCTTCTTTTCTCCAGGCTAAACAGACCCATATCTCAGCCTCTCCTCATGTGTCAGAGGCTTCAATCATCTGATCATCTTTGTGGTCCTTTCTGGACTTTCTCCAGTATGTCCATTTTAATCTGGTTTTTATATATTTTGAAATAATACAGACACCCTTTATAGTTAAGTATGAATTGATTTGCAGATCTTAAATTTCCATTCCTAGTCTTAGATGAGTTTAAAGGTTCAGTTTTAAAGGAGACAAGGTTTTCTTCTTGAACTTGCTCATCATTAACTTAATTATTATTATTGGACAGATTATTTGAAAGATCACTATAATTTTACTCCAAAGCATTTTACTGTGATGCTTTCTCTGATTATATAATGCATTGTTAATGATATGAAAGTTGTCCAAGAATTGGTGGAATGGTAAGGAATAAAGGAAGAAAATCATATGAAGCAGTCAGGATAACATCTTAAACTGTGCTGTACATGCTATTGTGAATTTTTTTCCTTTTATTCAATAATTTCTGAGAGAGAGCTATGATGAAAAGGCAGAAATATGTGATATGAATTTGTTAACGTAATTGTACATAGGACTAGATTTCCCATAAGAACTCAGTTGTGTTTTTTGTTACAGCGTATAGCGTTTAAATTAAATTACACTTTTGGGAATGGAAGTGTATTCAACTTTTTAATTGTATGTATGCATTTTTGGCTCATTTTTGACTCATCCCCATAAAGGGATGCATGTAGGTACATCATTACATTTAGTCATAGTTCTACTGACTGGTCTTGAAAGCACACTAACTTGACTTTCAATTTTATGAGTTTGCAAGGATTCATATGTTTGTATAACTTTGAGACTGGTCACTTCTTTTTAATTCCAGTCATTACCTTTATGATTTATAGCACAAAAAAATCCCACTATATGCTGATTTTCTGTGTCTTTCCAGTGGTACATGATAAGCATTGTACACATCTATAATCGATGGAGAAACAGTGAAATACGATGTTACGTGAATGGTCAGCTGGTATCCTATGGTGACATGGCCTGGCATGTTAACACAAATGATGTAAGTTTTTATTTTTTACTTTTCTCATATGTTTTCACATTAAAATAAATTGAAAAAAAAAACAAAACAAACCAAACCTTAGTATATTTTTTTTTCTCTAGATATTTGCAAATTTTCTATCTTTTTTAAACCTTTCTTCTTTAATCTTTCTTTCTTAGTTAGGCACTTAATAAAGTGTAATGTTATTGATTTTATTTAATAATTTTTTTTTAATATTGGGGAATATTTTTTTTGTGGCATCTTACATAGTTATTTTAATGACATTTTCAGAGACTGAGCTTGTAAAGGCTGTTACAATTAATATTTTTTAATATGTGTTACTGTATAGAGGACACTGATAGAAGTTGATTAATACTTAGCTTTTTCCATAGGAAAATGTGGTAGAATTACAGATTCAGATTTTACAGAATTAGCTTGAGAAAAGTCCTTAAGAAAAAATGATTCATTCTGCCAAATGACTGTGCATGCTGCTAGTGTATACAAAAGTACTCATTTTTTGCATCACATTAAATTCTGTGTGGGATTCAAGAGGAGATATTTGTTAATAGTTAAAATATTTCCATGCTTTTTGTGTTACTGAACATTAAATTTTAAGTAGGTTTTTTAACTGCAGTAGAACTGAGTATCTTAAGCTATGATCAGAGTCATATTGTTTTAAGCACTAAGTTTTAAGCACTAAGTATAGTAAGAGATCATTTCTTCTATGCAGAGTTTACAGTTCTAAACCAATAAGATAGAGACAAAAAGAAAAAAGCTAGAGAACAGAAGCACGGAGAAGTGCCAAGACATTTATAGTATAAAGCAAAGTCTGAAGTCTTACATCTGTCTCCCAGTGAAAACTATATTTTGCCTTTTATTGTTTGACTTGACATTAGTAAATAGGCAGTTGACCAATATTAAAAATGCTGTGCTAAGTGTTCAAGTATTAATATTTAGTTGATAACAAATTAATTGTGTTCATCCCTGAAATACTGAGCAATTTTCTTGGCTAGTAAACTTTTACAAAGATATGTCCTCCCTCATTGGCCATCCAAAGCAGTTAAAAGATACTGAGAGATACACAGCTGAATAGAATTAGTCAGCTCAGAGCATCAGCTTGTCGGACAGACAGAACCTGGGAAGGTTGCATGCATGTACACCTGTAAATAACTCTGTATCTATTAATTCGACTGAGTTCAAATTAACAGTATATTCTTACAGGAAATGCATGCATTTTCATGCGGGTTTTTTTATATTTAAATTATTTTAATGAAATCTGTATGAGTTTCATATATTTTTCATTTTGTGGTCTGTTGTTATACCTTCTACTTTGGAAATTTTGAGAGTCTACATCTAATAATACAGAAAAAAGGCACTCTTTCTGGCCCAAAGTTTTGGATGGAGAGGTCGTGTAAGATGATTCTCTTGAGCTTTGCATTCAGCTACAGCTGTGCTAGACTTTCAGAGGTGTTTTATTCATCAGCTTGCTACACTTGTTATTTCTTATTTTTAATAAAATTCCTTCTCCCCTTCTACTCCGACCTAGTGAGACCACATCTGGAATATTGTGTTCAGTTTTGGGCCCCTCAGTTCAAGAACGACAGGGAACTGCTTGAAAGAGTCCAGCGCAGAGCCACAAAGATGATTGAGTGGAACATCTCCCTTATGAGGAAAGGCTAAGGGAGCTGGGTCTCTTTAGCTTGGAGAAGAAGAGACTGAGGGGTGACCTCATTAGCTTATAAATACATAAAGGGCGAGTGTCAGGAGGATGGAGCCAAGCTCTTCTCTGTTATGTCCAATGATAGGACAAGGAGCAACGGGTGTAAGCTGGAGCATAAGAGGTTCCGCAGAAACGTAAGGAAAAACTTTTTGACTTTGAGGGTGACAGAGCACTAGAACAGGCTGCCCAGGGAGGTTGTGGAGTCTCTTTCATTAGAGACATGCAAAACCCGCCTGGACACGTTCCTATGTAACCTGCTCTAGGTGGTCTTGCTCTGTCGGGGGGGTTGGACTAGATGATCTTTCGAGGTCCCTTCCAACCCTTAACCCTTCTGTGATTCTATGATCAGCTAGCTCCCTCAGCACTTGCGGGTGCATCCCATTGGGGCCTATGGATTTGTGCGTGTTCAGTTTACCCAGGTGACTTCTAACCCAATCCTCACTGACCAGTGGAGAGTCCTCCTCCCTCCAAGCTTTCTCTCTTACTTCTGGGGTCTTGGATTCCTGAGGCTGGTCTTGGCAGTAAAGGCTGAAGCAAAGGCAGCATTCAGTTACTCCACCTTCTCCACATCTTCTGTCACCAGGGCTCCCACCTCATTCAGCAGTCGGCCCACATTTTCCTTATTCTTTCTTTTACCATTGATGTATTTGAAGAAGCCCTCCTTGTTGTTCTTTACTTCCTTTGCCAAAGTTAATTCCAAAGACCTTGGCCTTTCTTTTTGCATCCCTACATACCCTGACAATGTTCCTATAATTCTCCCAAGTGAGCAGTCCCTTTTTCCACATACTGTGAACTTCTTTCTTCCACATGAGTTTTTCCAGCAGCTCCTTGCTCATCCATGTAGGTCTTTGAAGAGGACAAAGTTAGCCCTCCTAAAGTCCAGGGTTGCAGTCCTACTTATTGCCCTGTTTCTTCCTTGTATGATACTAAACTCTACCATGTCATGATTACTACTGCCAAGGCTGCCCCCAACCTTCACATCCCCAACCAGATCATCTTTGTTCATTAATACAAGGTCCAGCAACACACCTCTCCTTATTGTCTCTTCTATCACCTGTGTCAGAAAGTTATCATTAATGCACTGCAAGAGCCTTCTAGACTGAGTGTGCCTTGCTGTGTGGCCTTTTCAACAAATATCAGGGTGATTGAAGTCACCAGGCATGTGACTGTGAGGCTACTTCCAACTGTCTGTAGAGGGCCTCATTGACATCATCTTCCTGGTTTGGTGGTCTGTATTAGACACCCACCATAGTTTAACCCATATTTGCCTGCCACTTAATTCTTACCCATAAGCTTTCAACACATTCTTCACACACACACCCTCCCCCCGGGTAGAGCTCAATGCATTCCAGTTGCTCACACACATAAAGGGCAACTCCACCTCCTTGCCTTGTTGGTCTGTCTTTCCTAAAAAGTACATAGCTGTCCATGACAACATTACAGTCATTCACTGGGTTCTTAACTCTTTCTGTAATAATGGGCAGCAAGATACAGGATATTGAATGTAGTAGGTATTAAAGCTTCACATCTGTATTCTTCACAAATGTGTGTCGTCTTAATAGACATGTTTTTGTCTAGGGATTTGCAAAATGTGTCATCTAGGATGGTTTTCTTTCAGTAAGTTTAGGGTTTTTTCAGAAGTTTTTTTTAGTTTTTTAAAAAAAATAAATTACAACATTTAGAAATTCCAAGAGAAATAAATTAGAACAGGTATTTAGTCAAAAGGAGGATACATCAGACATAAAAACCTGGATACTTAAGAAGTAGCTCATTGCTCAGCTCCAGCTCTTTGAATTTATCCTAATTCTTTAGTCAGCATCTCTTTCTCCTTGTTAATAGCTTATCCACCTAGATCAGTTGCTGTAGTGACCGTATTTGATTCCATTCTCCAGACTGACAAAAGTTTTTTTTAGGGTAAAGCTCAGCAGCCAGGCAACAAGAAAAATCAGTCTTCCCTTGTTTCCATTAAATAATGTGCATGTTGGTCAAGGAAGCTGAGAGAACAGTCTTGAAGATCCTTGTGCTTCCTGTTGTCCTCTTGTGCTGTTTCTTGATTTCCAGTTTCCTGGATCTTTATTCTAGACAGTTAAGTTCTAAATTTTGCTTCATCTGAAAGCCTTTTTTCTTGGAAGCACCAGAACAATTTAGTCTAATACTTACAAAATACATTTAAATAGGGGTGGGGAAGGCCACAAAAACCACTTCAGATCTGAAATAATAGGAAACAGGCAGATGGATAACTGAAGAAGGTCTTTGTGCAGAGGGGTAGTCGTTGAAAGGAGGAATGGAAAAGAATAACATTTGTGACTGTGGAGGAAGATAAAAGAGGAGTTTAAGATTGAACCAAATTATTATAGGCTGTGATTCTTGAGGAAGACACTGCACCAGTTGCAAACTAGAAAAATTCATATTTGTTTTCTTTCTGCTAGAGATGTTTAGCTTTGTTAGCACAACAATGAAAGTGCATTTCAGCACGTGTTCTCCCATGTTAGCAGTGGGAGTTCTAATTACAAGGAACTTCATGGCTCTCATATTTCCTGGAAGGCAATAGTGAAGGTTATTTGGTAATTGAATATACTATTCTAATTTTCTCTATTTATGCTGAACAATTAATAAAAAACAAATCCTAGTAGCCAGTCATAACAGCTTTGTAATACTGACCTCTAAAACAGTGCTACTAAATTCAAAATGAAGTTGTTCACTACAGGGAATCAGGTACTGAAGTAATAAATAATTGATTTATTTTCTTAATTACAGTCTACCTTTATTTTCTGGCTTTAGTAGCAGTACATGAATATTATTTGATTGTATAGTTTGTACGACTAAACTTCATTAACATTACCTCTTTCTGATACAGAGCTATGATAAATGTTTTCTTGGCTCTTCGGAGACAGCAGATGCTAATAGAGTGTTCTGTGGCCAGCTTGGAGCAGTGTACGTATTCACTGAGGCACTCAACCCAGCACAGATTTTTGCAATACATCAGTTAGGACCTGGATATAAGGTAATAATGGGTCTTAAAAAATGTAAAACTCAAAAAGAAAGTAATTGATAGATACAGCTGGAAGATACGTATGCATGTTGGTGTTTCTCTTAGTATCCTGTAGAGCTATGTGAATTGTTTTCAGAAAAAGAAAAATAATTCTTCGAGTATCACAACTCACCTTAATTTCCACCAGCTTTTTGAAAGATGGAAGTTGTTGCTTTAAAGCATAGCTGAAATATGTTTCTATGTGAAATTTATGACTTTGGGTTAAAATCAGATTAGAGCAGTTTTATATTTGGTGTACAGCAAAACAACATTCTTTACTGTTTGTTTAAAACCTTAGTTAAGGCAGATTAACATTCAACAAGGCATAATAAACCAGTTCTGTTCGAATGCATGCACTGAAACAATTTTGCTGAAATAAAAGTTGAGCTTTTTACTTATGCTTTGCCAGTGACATTTAGGGCACAGTTTGGACAAATTAATGGTGCATGTATAAACTTGGATCTCTATGAATAATCACTTATGAATAATCACTCATGTCTTGGAATAGCTGTGTGTAATATTATTTCATCAAGCGAAACAACACAGATACTTTGAGAAATCTGCACAAACTGCCTACTGTAGAAGGCTTGAAAATAAATCTAGCCCAGTTAAACACTGTTGAATTCTGACCATTAATTATTCTGAAATTTTCTCCTTTGTGAAATTTGCTGTATAATCTGAAGTAGACTTTCAGTTTTTTAGTATATATCATATACTCTAAAAATAGAAACTTCTTAAAATGGTAAGTAAAAATCCACATTTAGATTCTAATAATATTAATTTGGTGTGCTGAAAATGGTTGCTCTAAATCATTTTATGACAGCTAACACTTGAATGACAGTGACAGTTGAAAATATCTTATGTGGTATGTATGTAGTGTGAATAGCCAAATATATGTCAAGGTTACTTGGAGAAGAGGAAGTCTGTTGCATATGGTTGAATGACTGAACATTTTCAGTTTCAAGATGGGTTTCAACCATCAAGAGAAGTATATCAATTGTGCAAACATAGAGTACCTTATGCCAAACTTAATACCGTTTTTTGTTTGAATAAATATTTCTGCAAATGTTAATTTGGTCATACAAAAGAAAACAATGTAGCCTTATACTTCTTAGTAATAAATGTAGTATTTCTGTATGAATTTATTAAGTTCCTGGATTTTCAGAAACATACTGAAATGATATAAAATAGGAATAATGCTTTCATTTGTTTCAAGAAGTGTAAAATTATTATGTAATACTGTGTGAGTGTAGAAGGGGTTCACAAGGCCTACACGCTTTCATGCTAAACAGTGTTTCCAGTAGTTCCTGCACTAACCTTACAGCATTGTCAAATGACCTTGCCTGATTCATACTCTTCCCTTAAACTACATTTCTTCACACCTGCAGCTTATGATTCTTTTTTTGTAAAATGTCATTTAGATGAACCTTAGTACTTTGGGGCTATTCTTCTTCGGTATGTCATTTTTTTAGGTTTAAGTTGTGTTCCCAGCACAGTTCATGCCTCCTTCCTCTCTAAAGTAGTTTCCTTCCTTGCTTAAGAATCTGAAAGTGGATTTTACTAACAGCAGTTAAAAAGAGCAGGTGCCTAGAGCAGGACCCTAGAAATAGCACAGTTTCTTTCATTAATTTCCTTATTGGCAAAAAAATAAGACAAAACAGAACCCTTTTTTCTCAGCTTCTTCCAACTGAAGATCTACCCCCGAGTCAATTATATAGTACAAGATAATATTTTCTGTATGATCACTGAACCTGCAGTAGCAAAATGGTATGAATGGTAATTCAAAAACCAGCACTCTTGCTGCTAAAGAAAAGGGGAGTGCTGCTGGTGTTTTAAGTGGTGATTGTGATCAAACACAGCTTCTTTTACTGGAGAAGACGGTAGTTCTCAGCTCACTCTATTCCCTCTCTCATTCCTGCAAGAGCAACAACTGTCCTTTATGCCTTCTTTAGGGATCCTGTATATATTTTTACTGTGTATAGAATATGTTAAATTTAAGGCGCTTTTTTTGCTGCCTTTATGCCCTCACACTGCTTGCATCAGATCTCAAAGTTGCATTCCTTCAGTGAACAGTAACTAACCATTTGCGATTTGAGCTTATATGCTTGACAGCCTCTGCTATTCTGTGCTTGTATTTTCCCAAGTTCCTGGTACAGGATGAGTATACTGAATTTCTTTTCTCCTTCTTTAGATCAATGTTAGTAATAAAGGAATATCATAAGTCAGAATTTGTAGCCTCTTGTTCCAGTCTACCATAATAGCCTTTTGGGTAGAAGACTAGCATTTCCTATTTATGATTATTTTTGTTAGGCTTTGGTGGCAGAATTTCCATTTAATTCTTATTTTTCTAAAAAAAAAAAAAAAAAAAAAAGAAAAAGTGAAGTAGTATTATATTGATTCATAAATTATTTGTGCCTGATTTTAAAATAGTGATCTCTGGTAAGTTCTTGGGGGCATAATAAACACTGAAAACTAGGAGGTAGATTAACGCCAAAATTTGTTTATAAAACTGATTTTATTTTAACTTAAGGAGCTTATGAAGTTGTAAAATTTCCTGGTAATAAAATGGTACAAATTTTGTGTTGAAACATTTTGACATATTTAAAATGGCAAAGTTATGAAAACTGTATAGAGGTAAAACATTCTCAGCTTTAGTATCTCACAAAACTTAGAGCCATGAAAAATTTTCCGAGTAAGAAGTGTTTTCATGTAGTAAACCATCAAAAATATAGTACACGCGGAATGAAGATATCTTTGCAAATCGGTGAAATCGCTAAATTATTTCTGTCTCTGCAGAAAAGTACAGGGAGACTTATCTCTGTAGTAAAAAATACCCTCTGGGGAGAAGTACATCATCACCTTCCTCAGGACAGATCTATAATCTGCAGCAGTCATTTCCTGATAAGTGAAATGTAGCCAGCCATGTCAACAGAGTGCCAGCTCTCAAGCTCTAAGTATAATACTCATACTTTGGGTTTTTCTGCTTCAGTAAGTGGTGTGACAGAGTAGAAACACATTTCTGGATGCTTGGTGATGAGGGCTGAATACCCACAGCGTGTATGTTTTGTGGGTTTTACTTCAGATTGCTTGTAGTCTGATCCTTTGGGCTGAATGACTACCACCACTTGGAGGACATTTGCGTTTCAGCCAAAAGGAAGTCTTTTTGGTTTTGAACCAAAGTTTTGCTTTGCATTATGAACAGAGCAGTAAGTGGGGATCACAGGGAGTTTCCCTACAAAATGGACTCCTAAACCAAATACAAATCACAGGATGGTTTACGTTGTTGGAAGGGACCTCTGGAGGTCATTTGGTCCAACACCCCTGCTCAGGCAGGGCCATCTAAAGCCAGTTTCTCAGGACCATGTCCGGACAGCTTTTGAATACCTCTGAAGATGAAGACTCTACCACCTTGCTGGGCACCCTCACAGTGAAAAAGTGTTCCCTGATGTTCAGAGGGAACTTCCTGTGTTTCAGTTTGTTCACCATTGCCCTGGTCCTGTTACTGGGCACCGACAACAAGAGCCTGACACCCTCTTCTTTACACCTTCTGTTCAGATATTTATACACATTAGTGACATTCCCCCCTGAGGCGTCTTTACTGCAGGCTGAACAGTCCCAGCTCTCTCAGCCTTTCCTCATAGGAGAGATGCTCCAGTCCCTTCATGATTTTAGTGGCCCTTCATTGGACTTTCTCCAGTAAATCATGGCTCTCTTGTACTGGGGAACCCAGAACTTGAGATATGGCCTCACCAGTGCTGAGTAGAGGGGAAGGATCACCTCTCTCCACTTACTGGCAAAATTCCTAGTGCAGCTAAAGATAACATTGTGCTTCTTTGCAAAATGTAGATTATAGCACTGACTTCCCATTCATGTACTTTTGCCCTTCCTATTTTCATTGTCTGTTGTGGTACCTGCATCTCATGCATTTTCAGCATGGCATTGCTGCCTCCCTTCTGCTTGGCGTCACCAAGCATGGGAGAAGGCTGACTGACAGATCTGCTCCAAGGGTTCTCCAGCTTTTGAACTCAGGTGCCCAATCTATTCAGTCAACATCAATCTTACAACCCACATACAAATGGATGCTTTTCACAAGACTTGCATTGCCATATGTTAGTCACTTGAGCAGATAATGCTTTCCCATCATTTGGCTGTAAGCAAGAGAATTTTGACAAAATTTGCAGCATTGAGAGCTCTGCAAAAGCTGGATGGCTTTTATTGGTTTACATAATTGCTAGTAACCTGCAATTTGTTTGGAAAGAGCAGCTGATAGTCTATAAATTGCCTGTTTTAATTCTTTTAACCTGGATAGCCAAAATCCTACTGATAGTACTTTCAATAGTTTCATGATACAAGATGTCTTGTTGCAGGGAGGGAAGCAGGGGAAGATTTGGTAGGGCCAAAGGTATAAAGAGAATTGTGAATGGTTTTATGCAGTGAAAACAAGCAAAATGATTCATAATTAACCTCAGCATTAAATTATTTTAAACTGAGTAAAGATTTTTGAAATATATTACATATATTGCATTAATTAAATGGTGGTAAGTTCTAACAAATTTGCTTGATTTGCATTAGCATAGCACTGTGTGTTACTACTAGTTGTCTTTTTGCAACTGTCAAATGATTGTTATGTGCAAATGTAGTTATGTGCTAAGTAAATCTGACAGCAATTTGCGGAAAGGAGGAAATCTATCTTCTTGTGATTGATTGATTTGTCAGTGTTACCAGAAAACCTAGTTTTAGATCAGATATGAATCATGGTGTGTTTAAGAATAATAGAAATTTTCAGTCTTCCTTTGTAAAAGCTTTGAGTCTGAGAATCAATGATTTGAAATATTTCCTTTATAATTTTACTTTGTTGGTTGTTTTTTTTTAACGTAGTAGCTTGTTTTTATATATTACAGACTGTTAGTGAAACATGGGTTTTAATGCTGTTTAAAAATAACTATTCCTTTACACAAAGTGTATTCAATATTCTAATTTGTTCTTTATTGTTAATGTGTTGTGTGCTCAATTTTTTCTTTTTAACACATTTGTTGCTGTTTAATGTGATGCCTTCCTTCCATTTTTTCTGAAACTTGTCAACACTGGTGCTGTATGGAGAGAGATATAATGCTACATAAAATACAAAATACTATGTTGACATGTTAATGTGGGGTAAACATAAAATTGTCTCATTGTTTAGCAGAATTAAACTAATAGAAAATTGAAACATAGTTTAGCTGCTTTTATATTCCATCTCAAGTCCAAAGTATTTTCTCCACATTTTTGCGGCAAGTATTCTGTCAAAAATACTTTATAAAACCTTTTTTTTCTTTTTTTTTCTCAGAGTACATTCAAATTTAAATCTGAGAGTGACATTCATCTGGCTGAGCATCATAAACAAGTGCTATACGATGGGAAACTTGCAAGTAGCATTGCTTTTACTTATAATGCAAAGGCTACTGATGCTCAGCTATGCCTTGAATCTTCACCAAAGGAAAATCCTTCAATTTTTGTACACTCCCCCCATGCTCTTATGCTTCAGGTTTGTGCTACTGTATTATGTTCTGTGATTACTGTTAGCTCAACATTGTTTGGGTAAGAGGAATTGTGTACTTGTGTACAGAGAGGTGGTTATTTTGTGTTATTTCAGCTCTTAATATACCTATCACTTGAACTGATCTGTCTTTGCTCAATTTCAAATGAAAACAATGACTCTTTCTTCATTCAGAAATATATACTTTATAGCATAAGGCACAGTTTACCATGATACTGAAGTTTTTCTGTTTCATGTTTGCCTTTAAGTATAGTGATTATAATTGAACATAAGCAATGAAACTAAACCATGTCTGATTTCAGTGTTAAAGTATTATCAAGTTATGTTTGTAACTGTCCTTTAAAATTGACATTAACTGAAGGGGTTTTTTTATTTATTTTTTAATTTAGGACGTGAAAGCTATCGTAACCCACTCCATTCACAGCGCAATTCATTCCATTGGAGGGATTCAAGTTCTTTTTCCTCTCTTTGCCCAGTTAGACAATCGACAGCTGCACGACAGTCAGGTGGAAACAACAGTTTGGTAAGCTTCTTTCAAGCATGATAAAGACTAAATTAAGCTAAGAATATTTCCATTTTTGTTATGGGAATGTTGGATTTGGTTTTTTTGGTAAATGCTGTGATTTACATTTAACCCTTATTTCTCTGAAAATAATAGTTGGGTTTTTTAAAAGCAATTTACTGTAGAGATGTGTAAATTGTGTTAATCTGATGAGAATCCAACTCGAAATGGAATATAATTGATTGGGTTAAATAATGAATTCAAATCACTCTGAAGTCTTTTAAGATAGTTTTGTGACATTTCTTGCAACTTCTAAAGGAAATGAGTGTGTTTTTACTTGACAGTGCAATGTTGTTTGTTTACTTTCTACAAATCTCTCTCATTTGAATTCATATTTAATAACATTCAAAATCAACAGAAGCTATTTCCTTCCATATTAATATATGGTCAGAAAGTTATGATCGGTTATTTTGTGGCCATATTACAATTGCAACAGTGACTGGGTACACACAAAGAGAGTTAAGCAGCGACACATGAAGTCTCTGCTCTGATATTATGGAAGTAACCCCTAGGTCAAAAGTGTGCACAGAAGTTAGATGAATGCTTCCATGTGTGACTCGCAGAGGACTGCAGAGGAGTCTGTCAGTACTCATGCTGATTTGTTCAAAGCTAGCTCAGCTTTAGTTGGTTTTGCAAAGAAGATGTCTTGCCAACTGCTCGTCAGGGCAGGCTCCTATTCTAGGGGAATCACAAGGTGTCTAGATTTTTCAGAACATATTGTGTGGCCTAAACCTTTGGAGGTAACAAAATTGAAAAGGTAATGCTGAAGAACTGGTGAGGTGTTTCCCTGTAAGGTAGTATGTAACCAAGACCTGCTGGGAAACAGAGTTTAGGGGCAGCATAAGCTTACTCTTGTATTCTATTTATAAAACAAGTGCATAATTCAGAGTATGCGGCTTATTTTTCTGCTTGGAATACACTGCTATTAATTATTCTGGATATTTCCTATTACATTATATAGTTCAGTAATAAATTAGTTAACTGAGAAATAGTACAATGGTACGATAATGGCCAACAGCTTTGAAAAATTTGACTGAAAGTGATACATGGGTATAATTTCTCACGAAAGATCACTTGTCTAAATCTAATAAATTAATAAGTTTGGTGAAGTTTTAGCAGTCATCTGTTTTTCTCTTTGGTAACTCAAATATATGTAGCTGGCTGCTGGTTTTTACTTGTTTCTGTACTGTGAAAAGTTAATATGTTTCATGAGTATATTTTAGTACAATCTTGAAGTTATTCCACAGCCTTAAAAATAACAAATTCTAATTCCAAGAAGTATAGCATGTCACATTATTTCATTGAGTTTAAAGACAGAAAAGCTGGTTGTTTATTGACTCATGTAGGATATTTATGGGTTTTGTAGTCTGTTTTCCAGTACGTACTTTGCATTGAAGTATTGTGAATTAAGGGGAATAGTAAAAACAATGCTTGGTTTGAAATAAATTCAGAAAAACAATTTCCTGTATGTTTTTATTTACTGTCACAACAGTAGGTCAAAATGCTTTACTCCAATTTAAGGAATATTATCTGTCTATGTATCCATACATATGAATAAAATATATATTAAATTCTTTAATGAGCTAAGTCTGTAATAAATGATAAAGCAGTAACTAGATCTGTTTAAGAATGGAGTCAATATAATCCAAGTTTTATAAGTCGAGGTAAAGACTAATTCTTCCTAAGTGTGTGATCGTTCCAATAAGTAAGAACATTCATAAAGTTCCATTTAAGATGTACAGAACATTTCTGTAGTTAGTTGAACTGTAAGTAGGAAAAAAAAAAAAAAAAAAAATTCTTGAATAAATTGATGCATTTCTAGTATAATTAGATTATATTCTAAAAAGAGATCTGTAACTCATTATGCTATATGATTGTACAAATGCATAATAGAACAAGATGTGATCCTGACTCAAGAATGTATTCAAAAGATTTCTAAGCAAATGGCTGCTTGATGAGATACAACTTAAAAGTTGAATTGCCTTGGTTTTGGTGTCTGCTTTTATTTTCAAAGAAAAATAATATGCAAATAAAGGAATAGAAGATTTCTGGGGACAAAGAAAGGAGATATTGAAGAAAGGGGGCTAAATATGAAAAACAGGGCTATGTATAAGATTCATTTGTGGAGTGGAATAAGGAAAGAAGTATACATACTGAGTTCTTTCATTCTTTCCCCTTGTTTTTTAGATAATTCTCTCTTAACTTGTTCCTTTCCAAAATGCAGTTGTTGAACTGTGTCTGATACTTGCTTATACCTTTCTTACATATGAAAATGTATCCACAATAGCAACAAGGGTCTACACCACCTCTTTCTGAAAAGTAGTTGGCATTCAGCCATTACAATTTATGTATTTTATAAGCATATAATCTTTATGCTGCTTTGGAAAAAAAAAAATTAAAAAAAAAATAAGTCCAGATGACGCTTGAAGACAGTAGACTGTTATGTTTGTAAAAGCTTACTGTGGCTATAGAATTGATTTCTTTCTGGTGGCTCACTGTTGTCCCTTGAATACCAGTGCTGAATTTTGTGTTAAAAGTATTCCTGGGAGGCGGGAAATAAAGATAGCTTGATACTCCAGTGTAAGTGTCCTAGCTTTTCAGTGTACTTTTCTGAACCCTTCTCGCCTTCTCAATTATTTGTTTAATTATGGTTTGGTTGGGTTTTTTTAAGATTAGAAGGGGTTTATTAACAGGACTGAGGGAATGCCTTGTTTTTTAATCACCTTGATCCACTTATAATTGAAATATTTTCTAAATTAATAAATACATTGTAAATAAATTTTTATATTATAAAGCAGAGCAATATGAATATAGCAACTTTGTGGTGTAATGATTTTTTTTTGTAAAGGTACTTTATTCCTGTGATATGTATATCTGTGTGCCTTATCTACATATTCCGTAAGATCAAGTATTGAAATAACCTACAGTTCTGCTTTTGAAGCACTGTTTAGATTGTTGTGCTCTCACTGAAATTAAAAGAGTGGAAGCTAGAGTTCATATCCTAAGTATATTTTCTTAGATTAAGTGATGCACCTGCTATTTATGACAGTGGTCACTCAAACTGAATACAAAGACTGCTACTTTTCATGCTGCTTTTCAATACTCTGGTTAGAATAGAAAAATTAGCGGTTTAGGTCGGTAAGACATTTTTGCAGTAAAAAGAAATATAAAGTGTTGTGGTGGGTTGACTTTGGCTAGATGGCAGGTGCCCACCAAAGCCGCTCTATCACTCCCCTCCTCAGCTGGACAAGGGAGAGAAAAATATAACAAAAGGCTTATGGGTTGATATTAGGACAGGGAGCTCACTCACCAATTACCGTCATGAGCAAAACAGACTTTGACTTCAGGAAATTAGCTAAATATATTACCAATCAAATCAGAGTAGGATAATGAGAAAATAAAACTAAATCTTAAAAACACCTCCCCCCCCGCCCCAGTCCTCCCTTCTTTCCAGGCTCAACTTTACTCCCAGTTTCTCTACCTCCTCCCCCCAAGTGGCACAGGAGGATGGGGACTGGGGGTTGCAATCAGTTTATCACACACTGTCTCTGCCGCTCCTTCCTCCTCAGGGGGAGGACTCCTCACACTCATCCCCTGCTCCAGCACGGTATCATATTCTCACTGCTTGCTTCAGATGCATTTGCTCTTGCCCAGTTTTTTTTATTCCCCTCTTCTTGAATATGTTATCATGGAGGTGCTACCATGGTTGCTGATGGGCTAGGCCTTGGCCAGTGGCAGGTCTGTGTTGGAGCCAACTGGAACCGGCTCTGTTGGACATAGGGGAAGCTTCTAGTAGGTTCTCACAGAAGCCACCCCTGTAGCCCCCCCTGCTACCAAAACCTTGCCACCCAAACCCAGTACCATGCTTTTTTTCTGTTACAATACAGCTGTTACCTTTGATTATACCACATGGGTAACATGATAAGAAGGACTTGCTTGATTCGCTTGTGTTCTCTGGTTTTGAATTCATTTAGGTCTGCTGAGCACTAACAGACAGACTGATTCTGACAAGGTATTGGGTGTGCAGTCTTTGTCACTGCTGACCCAATTCCATCACAGAATAAAAACCAAGTGTTAATTCAGATGGGATTGTTGCTTTGGACTGTACCCCACTGGAGAAATATTTGAAAGTAGAAGGAGCTGTAGCTGTTTGCTTAAATAAAAGTAATTCCAAGAATTTTTGTTTATATACCTATTCTAGAAGTTACTAACTGGATTTGCTAGATCACATATATGTACAATAAAAATTAAAAATACTTTTACTGTTTATCATAATAAAGGTATATAAAAATATATACACCCAGCTAAAATATGCGGCAAAGTAAATGTAGGCATCTTTTTGGTCAGTTATATTAGTGACGTTATTTTTACTCTTTAATATAGGTAGCCCTGTTACAAATTATATTGCACACCTATTGTGAGTTAGTCAGTGAAATGGAAACATAGGCGAGGGTGGCAACAATAATATTTCAGCTCCTGTTCTTCATCTTTTCCTGTAAATGTTTTGTATGCTTTGCTTTGTTCAATTAATATCTTGTGCTCATTTTTTTTTAGTATTTTTTATATTAAAATAATGACTTTTTTGATTCCTGTCTGTAACTAGTAGTGTTGCTGCATCTACTCTTTGATATATGAATACTTTGATCGGCAATAGGCAGTTTTCCTATCATTTTCCACAAATAGGAAATAGCACAGCTTGATTGGAAGTACAATTTGATGTATTGATTTTTTTTTTTTATTAGCTTAATATGAAAAATATGCTAGTTTCCAATAATTCTTAATAATGTCATTAGTTTAATTGAATTTTATCTTTAAGATCATGGTAGCAAATAAGATGAATGTCGAGTAATGTCCTACCTATTTACCCTGTCCTCTCCTACTGTCTTTCTAGAATTTTCTTGTTTGCCACAGCTGGCCCAGGTATTTAAAGTTGAGGGTAGGTACAAAAGTCATCCTTACTGAGGTCTTTGCATTTACTTTTGTGCCTCTGATGGAAAGCCAAGGCACAATAGTAAATGCAGTCCATTACTTCCTGGAGTCTACTGTGTAGATTTTGCAGAGTTAGGTGCTGATAAGCCCCTCCTCATGTATTTTGAAGGCAATAAGGCTGAATATTGCACCTGAAATTTCACATCAGTAGTATAACCTAGCTGGGCTCATATGAAATTAATTGCACTGGAATCTTCGCAAACTGTAACAGCAGGAATGTGACTTGCCAAATCGTACTGCCTGCATGGTATTTTATAATGAAAATATAATCACTGTACCATGTGGTAGAAATCCTTTGTAAACTCCCAAACTGTGGTACCCCCACATACTCCAAAAGATCCAGGAACTACTAAGGATGTCTAATATATGATGGGAGTCTGTATTACAAAACATTGTGCCTGTAAGCAGAGGGGTGTAATGGCTTGCCTCTGTAGTTCTCCCACAACACCTATTCATCTGACCCATTCTTGGTGGCATTGGTTTGGGTGGAACATATTTGTTAGTCTTCTTTACTTGTCCTCATCATATGTTATGAGAAAAGGAACTGGAAAAGGGAAAAGAAAGTCATTTCCCCTTTGTCCTTTGTCTCCCACAAAATTAAGGGGGGGGAGGGGGGGCGGGAAGTAGTTGAGCTGGAAGCTAAGGAAACGTTTTAGAGGGCTGCTATAGCTATAGTGCATGGGAAGTTCCTCTCCACCCCACCATCTGTCTACATTTCTTCTGCTCTGAGTTTCTTACCTCCAGCCTGATTAGGGAAGCCCTTTTGGGCTTTGTGGCCTGCAGACTTTAGTGGCTGTGACAGGATAAATATGAACAAATGAATATGAGAAATTAGAAATGTAGCAGCAGAGCAATTGACTGCATTAAAACATTCACAAGTGTTTGATTTCATGTTTTAGTAGTGAACATACTTTGATGCAAATCCCTTTTTATATTACCAACATGTATTACAAGTGCAGTCAATACAGTTTCTGAAATCCATGCTTACCCTTTGTGCTTTGATTTATTTTTTTTTCTTCCTGAAGAAATGAAGCAAGGAAGTGACCTGGCAATGCTGGGTTAATGGTTGGACTCAATGATCTTAAGGGTCTCTTCCAAACAAAGCGATTCTGTTTTTCTATGAAGTGGGGATCATCTCACATATTCCATGCATGAAAATATATTGCTAATATATCTCTAATGCTTTTCCCTGAGGATTTCCAAGTCCATAAACATTTAGCAAATATTCTGATGTATTAACAAATTACTTAATGAATCGGCCACACTCATTTAAAAGTGTTTGCTACCAATGAGATGTAATGGGCAGCCAGCAGATGAAGAGTAATAATAATAACAATAATGACAGTTTAGCTAAATACAGCCAGTGCTGCATTGTGAATTGAAGGTAAGAACAAGTACCTTAGGATTTTTATTTTTTTTTTAAAACCAAACCACTAATTGTTGTTGTATAATTTTCCTCAATACAGCTTTATATGTTTATGCTAAGATTAGTTTTCAGGAGTTACTGTATTAACAGCATGTGATGGAATTAATCATGCAATCCTTCTGTCTTATTTTGAAGCTGGAAATACAAATTAAATTAATTTATAAAGGATCCTTCCTACAGATAATTAGAGAGAACAAATACCTGCATCATTCTCTTTTACATGGCCTCTTCAAGTTAAATCATCTGTTATTAATCAACATACTTGGAACTTAACAGCCACATACTTTAATTAAAGGTCCCTTTTATGAAGCACAATCCAGATAACCTTGTAATGTGCAGTCCAAGATGAAACTTAAAGCAATTAAGGTATTTTTTTCAGAGAAAATTATCATAGGAAAGAGTAGACTAGAGGATGATCTCTGTAGTGATTTTAAAAATAAATAAATAATTAATTAAAACAATCAAATTCACTTTTTTCCTAGTGGCGCAAATTCCTGACTTCTAGGGTTTTCTTCCAAAGTTTTTGGCAGCTGAGTTTATTTGAATATGTGACTGATGTTCATTTGTAAGTGAAGTCATAGGAATTCATTTCATAAGAATAGATTCTTTAAATTGTCCTGTATTTTAGCTCCACAAAACAGTAATAATTGTTCACTTAGTGGAAACCACTGGTCAATTTAGAATTTGACAAAGGCAGCTCTTTCTTGCTCAATGATTGTCACAGCATCAAGATTTTGTAATCCTGGGATTTTCACTGTGAGCTTTTTTACATATAATATGAAAAGGGTCTTTAAAATTCCCATAGATATAAATGGGCAGTGAAAAATAAAATATTTATTTGCTTGTAATTGTTCTTATTTTTAATAAAGAAGGAAGTGTCGTATTTTGGAATTTGGAAGACTGTTACCTACAGAACCCATGGGTTTTATGAATATCTGTAGTATATTTTTTATTTAAGGTTAGTCATTGCATGACTGTTGACTGCAGATCGTAGTGTTCAAACATAATGATGAACATATTGAAATGTAAAAGTTACTTATATTCAGATAAATTAAGTAAACTAGATGATATTTGTAACTTCGCAGTGCACATCGTAAGAATAGGTGTCTGAATTACAAAAGTAGGGACTTCACAAATACAGTATGTATAGACATGAAAACCTTAAGAATGTTTTCCAGTCAGACGGTGTATACTGTGAACACCAATTCTATGCTCCTGTTTTATTTATCAAAAACTTTTTTAAAGAATCTTCAAGTTTTTACATAACAGCACTCCAGAGTCTTACTGTCTCTACTCTATGCTAATTATAGAATAAGCAGTATCATAACAACTAGAAATACATCATTTTCATGTTTTAGTCTGCAAACTTTTTTTTTCCTGATTCTTAGTAATGGAAAACCGCTGGAACAATTTGTCCTGAAATTAACTATGTTTTCAGTAGAAATCATATTTCTGTCTGATTTAGTGTTGCTTGACATATACTGTAATTGTGTATCTGTATTTTAGCTGCACCGCAGACAAACTGATCTGTTCTAGATTGGTGACATAGAGGAGATGTAGGAATGGGCTGAAGTATCCTTTATATTTGTCTTTGTATCTAGGGCAGTTGAAAACAGGCAAGAATGGAGAGAAATTTTGTATGTCAGTGCACAGAATTTTGCAAGTTTAATGTGAGCCCTGCAGCAATCCAGTGCATTTTAGTTACTAGAGAGTTTGCTAAATTCTGTTTGAAAAATTGTTCATCGTAGAAGACAGTCTTCTAATCAGTATTATTTCCTCTGTGTCAACAACAACCTTTTTAAAAGCATAATTTTGGCAACCTAGTCCTGCTGATAAAAATTTTTATATTTAAAATCTTCAGGTTTAATTTATTTTCAGCTGCCAAGAAGACATCATAAATTGACTATCTTTATAAATATGGTAAAAGCAGTCAGTTCTCTAGAAGACTAAAGTCTTAGAATGGAGTACTGAAGAGAAAAAATCCATTATGTCAATATGGATTTATACATATATATATGCACAGACTCAAATGTTTGCTTGAGGTCAGTCTGAACATGTGGGGAAAGAGAAGTTTTGAAGAGACTGGGAAAGTTTATCTGAGAATTGTTACCTGTTGGGTCTTTTCAGGCAGATTGAATGCTCCCTGATGTAAGTATATAAGATAGAGAACATAACATAACTCAGTGTTTTGTGCAACAACTGTTATTTAGTGAAGTATCATTCCCTCTTTCCTCCTCTGAAAAGGAAGTTTCATCTGAAATAAGTGTAAGCAAGATTTCTGGAAAAAGTCATGCAGTTTGTTTTGTGCATGTCTCTGATTATCATCAGGTAGTAATAGCTTTGGTATTGTATGTGCAGTGAGAATTTAAAAACAATTCCATTTTGATTTTACAGTTTGTCTATCAGTGTCACAGTTTAGGGTCAGGGCAGCCCTTTAGAACTATAATAGATGCTCTCTGCTAACCCCCCTCCCTCCTCAAAGGGTAAGAGAAAGGGAATAAGGGAGAGAGACTCAGCAATTAGAAAAGGAAACTAGAACAGCTTAAATGAAAATAATAATAATAGAAGTGGAATATATACATGTATATACAAAACCAGTATTGAATCCAACCCCCCTGATGGTAATTATGTCACCATCACCACTGATGTGCTGATGGTAATTATGTCACCATCACCACTGATGCTGTGGAGCAGACACTGGGAGAGTCCCAAACTGCGCCCAGCAGCAGACAGGAGCTGTATTCAGGAGCTGGATTCTGGTACTGGATTCAGGAACACGCTGATTGGAATCAAAGGCAGAACGGACAGAGTCCTCCTCGGATACTCTGAAGAAGAATCCGGAAGAGGAGTCAAGCTGAGCAAAGATGGCAAAGAGGGACAAGAGGGCAGTGAGAGGCGCGAGACCTTCCTGATCCCTCAGCTTTATACCAAATATGTCGTATATGGTCTGGATACCTTGCTGGTCAGGTTAGGGTCACCTGTCCTGGCTGCTTCTCCCCACAGGTGCGGCCTTTTACTTTCTGCACCCCCTACCGTGGTACACAAGATCCAGCAGTGGCCTTGGTCTGCATACCAGTCCTTGGTAGTAACTCTAAACACGGGGTGTTGTCACTGCTAGAAGCAAACACTGTCTGTGAAAACATGCTGCCAACTTCAGAAAGTGCAGTTAGTTAGAAGAACTGAGATGAAAAGTAAAATCACCTAACAGAATTAGTTCTGTTCTCACTCAAATCAGGACAATCAGTTAATATTGCAGAGCTTTTAATTACTTAATTTCCTGCATAATGATGTGGACAAACCACTAAACATATTTAATTATTTTGCTAATTTTCATCAATACTGTGGTACTATACACTATTCACCTCAAACTTCATTGTAACTCTATGTGAGTGACAGGTGGTTCTTCATAACTGCCACTTTCTCTGGTACTTGGAAATTTTTATGTGCTTGAAGGTGTAAAGTGTAGTGATGTATTCACATGTGCTATCCCAAGATCTGCATTAATGTATACTACAGTCAATTCTATTATTTATGGTGGCAATCTTGGCTCATACAGAAGGATTAGAAGCTAAAGTTACTGCTTGCAGATTTGAGCTGACTCTGCAGAGTGATGTCTTATGTGTGTGGCTCAATACATGTTAAAAGCCATTTTGGACGCAGGAAAGGGCATAGCCCATTCACAAAGGTATTGCTTAAATTAATACATTTTCCTGGAACTAGAAACACTGGCATCACTTAGATAAGGATAGCTAAGGTAGCTCTGTGCAGAGCTAATGTGGGTGGGCAGGATTAATTGGTTCAGCCACACCTCGCATAAAGATGGTTAATATCCAAAAACTTCTATTTGGTCTCTATCTGCATCTGAATTAATAAACTTTACTAATACGGTCTTTCTTCTAGATTGTATGTTTCTGTGGCATGGTTAAATGTTAATTTGGCATGGATTATTTCTGAGTTGACTGGTGTGTTTTGTGTACTTAAAAGAAGGAAAGAGAGAAAAAACTGTGTTGTTAGGATGTCAGTGTGTTTTAAAGCTTGTATTCAGAGTCCTAGTAATTTCTAACAACTGTGTAGAGATTATATAAATATGAGATAAGAATAACTCCAGTCCATGAGTTTACGTTAAAGTTCATAGAATGGACAAGCAAACTCCATTACAAAGAAAAGGCCTTTTAATAAATCACTTACAGAAGTGGAAGTAGAAACTTTTTAGTCTGCCATGTTCACAGTACAACAACCTTTCAAGTCCATTTTAAGAATGTTTTTTACCTTTTCAATATAATATTAATAGCATTTATTATTATAATTTAGGTCTTAATCCTGCAAAGATACATGTGATTTCTTTATGTATAATGGGTTATCCTCCTAAATCATAAGGTTACTCATAAAGAATCATAGTAAGCACCATCTATATGGAATTTTCTTTAGCTTATTCAATCTAAAATAAAATAAATAAAAAGTTTCTAAATATAAATCTTCAACCCTTTACATGAGCTTCTTACAGATTGTCATGTAGAAAAAATTATGAGTATCTTATTTTAGATGACAAATATAACAGAAACTTTCAGTTAGGGTAAGAAAAAATTGATGCATATAACCTGGTTTGAAATGGATGTGACAGCTTGACAGACTGTTTTGACAAAAGCTTTGGAGTACTGTAAATGGATATTATCTGTGTTCTTTTAGTGCAGACACTATGTGAAGCATTCTGTATGTGTTTTCAGACTGATTATTGTGACCATTCAACAATGAAGCAAGACAAGGCACTATTTCATGTTCACAGCATGTAGTTTGCTTACTCTGTGTACTTTTCACATGGCAGCCTTGCTCACCAAATAGAATAAATGTTGTTTTGCTCAGCACATGGCTTTTTGTTTTGGTGCTGGAATGGGTTAACCAATTTCACCATTTATTTAAAAGTAAAAGATTGTATTGGGAGAGCAAACAAACCTTGACCTGACTAAATACTGTTAAGTAAAGTTGTAATTTATAAAATACAGGTTGGACGTTTCTTTTAATGCACTTTTTCATATCTGCTGAAGCAACGGTTTTCACCCTTGCCTGTGCCCACCACTTGTGTGAAAATTTTCATGGTTGCAGATATTTGTCTGTACACCTAGGGACTGTTATGCCTATTTAATTTTAAGAAAATGAGTAACAACTTTATGTATTCATTGTATATGGAGTACAATGCATTGTCACCTGTCTTTTTGAGATATTTGAAAAAATAATTTTGAATATTTCCTTTCTGTCATACACTGTTTTTATTCTTTCTCCCTTTTCTCTGAGTTTTTCACCAACAGTTGAGTACATTTTTATGTCCCTCTCACCATCCAAGAGTCAACTATGGTTTGGGGTTTTTTTCCCATGGTGCATTCATCTATTGTGTTTCCGCCGTTGGTTTTATTAATGTAGTTTCACTTTCTTGCTTTATCTGTCCCCTGAAGTCTTTCATACTTCTTCCCTTTCTAAACTTTAACCTATTCTGAACATTTATTTTCCTTCTCTGTGCTTTCTGAACACCTCACTTACAGATACTGCTGGGATGGGCTACTGGGTAATTTCCCTGTGGCCTCTGGAGTCTCTGTTCTTTCCTAACTAGATGAAAGTGATTCTCAACATTTAGTTGGTCAGGCCTAGCTATTGTTCTCATGTTTGGTCTGGAGAAAATATAAAGGAAGCTCTCCATCCTGCTGTTATTCCACTGTGGTTTGTGGTGGGCATTGTTGCTCACATGTATGTTCAGCCATTTTATGCCCCATATCTGTGGTGGTAGGGCCTTTGTGGACTGAAAGCATGGAAGGATGATAGACCTAGGGGCTACAAATTGTGCTGTTTAAAATAGTCTGGATGGTAAAATGGTTGACACGGCCCCTGACTGCATCATTCTAGCACTGTCAGCTGGATCCCACTCATCATCTCCTGCCTCTCCAAGTGCAAAACCCTTGGCTAGAACTGCAAGCTGCAGGACTGGATATTTGAAACTGGGGATAGTCCTATCAAATCAGAAGAGCTGACAAAATGATTTTGCACTTCTTTTCGAATATGAACTCCTGCACCTACTGTTGTAAGATGTGAATGATCATTGGAGAAATTTGTCAACAGAAAAAGTAAAATTTGGATTTTTTTAAAGAATTATTCAGCACTTTAAGCCTGTTTCAGTTCACTTAGTGGCCAGTGAGAATGTAACTTAGAATATAACAGATTGATTTTTCTACATTTGTAATCTGAAAAAATGCTTGTTCTTTACATGCAGTGCTACCCTATTGGCTTTCTTGGTTGAGCTTCTTAAGAGTTCAGTAGCCATGCAAGAACAAATGCTTGGTGGAAAAGGCTTTCTAGTCATTGGCTACCTGCTTGAAAAGGTACGTTTGGAGGGTTTTTTATCTTTTTATCTTTTTTTTAAATTTATTTATTTATCTTCTACTTTCATTGTATTTGCAATTGCTTAGCCCAAAGAACTGATGGAATAGAATATATTTATGATACAAGATATTCTTGATTTATAATACTTACAAGTTTTCTAGAAGAGTCTTAATCTTCCTTATCCTCTAATATGCCAATATTCAAACACTCAATTTCTGGAGTTGTTCCTGTTTGTCTAATTTATGCTTTTACTTTAGATCTGTTTGTGAATCACTTCAATGTATTTTCATATGTGTTTCTCCACTCTGTGTCCCCCAAACTCTCATTTAGCAAAGTTCTCTTGTTCCCAGTGTGCACAAGCATATCACAGACATGTTATAATTTAGGTTTAAATTTCTTGTTTCTGTGTATATTATTAAAAATTAAGTCAGTCCTCTGTGGCTCAGTTCTGAAATTGTTGAAATAGGTACTTTGTGTTTTGAAGAACAAGAACTGCAAAATAACTTCATTTCTGAAAGGCACAGTTACAAGAGATTCTTGCTTATTTTCAGACCTGGTGAGCAGTTATCACAACACTGAGATTCAGTTCAGATGCTTGTCTGAGAAACATTACCTGCCTCCTGGCCCAAAGCCCTCACAAAACCCTGTTACTGTGATTTAATAATCTGAAAGCAAACTACTGTCAGCTGTACTAAAATAGTAATATTCTTATGATTAAATCTCATGTCTCTGACATTCTTGAATGTCTGCTGCTCTATTTTTCATTAGTATGTGGTCAGTATAACAATCATTTGAGAAGAAGTTACAACAAGAGCTTTGTGTTTTCCAGTGGTGAAATTAAATAGTGATAACATCACCTTTAAAAATGCACTGAATTTTGAAGAAAAAGGATAAATAATTTCTCTCATCCTTCTCCCTGTATTACTTCCAGCTAGGGAAATACATAAGGAAATAGGGAAAGGTGAACTTTACCTTCGCCGTGACACCTTCACTGAAGTAATGCCTAAAAGCAGATTGTTTTCTATGCTTCGTTGTTTTCTGTATTAAGCAAGTGTGATTTAGAATGTCAGAGAACTAGTGTAAGGTAGTTTTTTTTTTCCCAATGGTGAGTTGTCTTGTGATGTAGCCAAAATGAATTTACAAAGCTGTTAACTCCAGTTCTGTAAGCTACAGGCAGGCTAGTGAGACCTCATGGGGGGGAGTCCCTTTCTCTTGAAGAGTGCACTATGTTTGATGCACATTGAATATGTCAATTTAGAATGTTGTACATGGAAGTGGGAAAAAAAAAAAAAAAAGGTTTTTATACTATTTTAATTAACACTTGCTACAATCATTACATATCAATATGAATATTTAAAGGATTTTGATTGATTTCTGTCACAACATAATCTTACAGCTTAAGCTGTTTTCTGAAGTTTTTTATGCTATGTTCTCCTTAGCTGCAGTTTTGAAAAAGGGTGTATTTTATTTCTTCAGTATATGCTTGTATTCAGTCGACACACATGGCAGGAAAAAAAATCCTTTTGTTTCCTAACCAGGCTTAATTTTATTATTTGGAAATTATCTATTGTTCATTTGCATGTGATCAAATATTTCAGAGAGGACAGAAAGTTGTGGGGTGTTTTCTGACTTTAATATCGAAATAACATTTTTGTTCTTATTAGTTGCAGACTGTTTATTGTGAATTGTGATGTACAAGCCGAAGGAAACAGCATCCAGACTGAACTTGTATTATTGACAAATGGACTTCACTTCTAAAAATAACAAATATGCATATTCCCAGACTGTGTTTACAGCATTAAAAGTAGCTGCAGCATTTTTTAGAGAAGGCTAGGGAAAGGTTGTTTAGTGTTTTTTCCTATTAGTTCCGTTTGGTAACTTAGAATATAAATAAGTTTGTCAAAGTTACTGCATAGGAGTAGATCTCAGCAGTGATTTTATAGCATATGCTGTGAAACTGAAGGACTTTCTTGAAATTTGAGGAAACCCTTAACCCTACACCTTCAAATACCTGCTTATGTTCTAGAAACAAAAGCAAATCTACCAATAATGTGTCTTTACATACTGAGATACCCAGTTTCAGTAAGACACATAGTTAACTGAAGAAAAGTTAAGGGCTTCAAATGAAATTCTCAATGCACTGTATTGTAAAATAGAGAATCCTGACTGGATTATAATAAAACAAAACCAAACAAATTTAAAAAAAAAAACCAAAAAAACCAAGACCAAACAAATAACAAACATGCAAACAAAAAATAAAAGGATTTTACCTCAGTTAGTGTTAAATGCAGCCACTAGAAAGACTGTATTATTAGAAAGTGTAAGTTGATGATGATTTTTTTCTTACTTTCCTTTCATGACATAACAAAATACAAGGTTGTATGTATCTAGTTGAGATGAGCCTGGTGAAAATATCACTTCATATTTCTGCTTTATTCTTTCTGATTGTTTTTTTCCCCCAGTCCTCTAGAGTTCATATAACCAGAGCAGTTCTGGAACAATTTTTGTCATTTGCAAAATATTTGGATGGGTTGTCTCATGGAGCACCTTTGCTGAAGCAATTATGTGATCACATCCTTTTTAATCCTGCTATCTGGATACATACCCCTGCAAAGGTAATTGTACACTTGGATAATGTTATGACTCTCCTACAATGAAATGAAATACTAGTAATCTTTTACACCATGGCACTTAGGGTTTTTCTTGTTTGGGTTTTTTTTTTTAATACATGATAGCAGCAAAGTTTTTTTTCCCATCACACAGTCTATACCCTGCTTAACGATATTCTCCAGTATCTTTTATAAGTTCCTAAAAGCAGTTACATTTTTGCCTGAGGTTCTGGTTCTGGCTGATTCTATTAAAAGACTGTTTCTAGAAACCCAGTCCCTTTTTCAGTGGCTGTATTACGTTATTTTCCTAAAGATTAAGCATAGAAGTATGTACTTTTAATTGTAAGCAAAAGGTGACATATCTTTTGTTACACAGTCACATAAGCTTTCACTTTAATGTAAAGTGTGTTTTTTTGGTTTCTTAAAAACTGTAAAAAGTTACCCTTCATCTCTGATAATAATGAATTTATTGTTTTCCTAAATAATCCCAGTTGCGGAATGTGGACCAAAGTGAAGTGTAGCATGGTCCAAATCTGAAAATATATACTTTCAGTATAAAAAGCTAGAATGGAAAATAAACCAATACATTTATTGTGTATTAAATTCATTAAATTCATTGTGTATTAAATCATAGAAAATGTGGTTTGGAAGGGACCTCTGGAGATCATTCTAGGTGTCAGTGCAGTTCCTGCCCTAACTAAAGTTTTAATAATTTTTTAGTTTTTTATATCACGTATGAGATAAATCCTAAAACCCCTACAAGTTAAGGTTACAAATACAGAACTTACATTTATATAGATAACTATTTCGTTCTTCAGGTGCAGCTGTCTTTGTATACCTACTTGTCAGCTGAATTCATTGGAACTGCTACGATCTATAACACTATACGCAGAGTAGGAACAGTACTGCAGTTAATGCACACTCTGAAGTACTACTACTGGGTGGTTAATCCTGCTGATAGCAGTGGCATTACTCCTAAAGGATTAGGTAAGTACAATGCATAAGAAAGAAAATGTAATTATTTCTTGAATAGGAAGATATAGGAAGATTCATGATTGTAAATGTCTGAAAGCTCCTTGGATCTGAATGCAAGGAGGTAAGTACATGGCAATAATTGGTACCAGTGGTCAACCGTACAAGGACTATGCAAGTACTTTTGGTGCATCGTGCACCTCTGATGGCAATTCCTCATGTTTATATGTATTTGCAGAAGATTGCAGCTCTGGTCCTCACTCACATAGCATATATTTATGTGGGCACACTTTAGGAAACATATTAACTGATTTTAGGTCTTCTGTAAAAAAGAAGAAATGTTCAGTGTATTTCATATGCCAAAGAAAGCTTTGTGGGTTTTGAACAATTGGTAGTGTTAAGTGACCTTGAAAACAGAGTGGAAACTTCTGTTTCGCATTGATGAGATCTCTGAAGCTATATTTCTAGTTTAATAATATTTTTTCTCTGCCCTTATAAAACAGAGATTGATTTAACTTTGCTTTTACTCATAAGCTTAGCATAGCTCAGGAAGAGAAGAATGACAGCAACAACAAAAATACAGTAATACATACCAGCTAAAAGCTGCATGTAGCAGATGTCTATTAACCAAAGCATCAAATCATTCTAATCCTATACACTCCAGCTGTAATGCCATTACATTTAGCTGACTACTTGTGTAAAGCAGGGAGGATTTCACTGAAAGTCTCTTAAAAAGTCAGTTGATACAGGAGAACTTATTATCTTTATTCTGTAACTATTACTGTCATGATGAAAAATTGAATAATTGGAGAATGTTTTAGTGCTGTCACATATCCAAATATTTAAGAATGTGACATATATAACATACAAGATAATTCTTCATTTGTGAGTTGCATGCATAGGGTTATTTTCTTTTTTTTTTTCATAAATGAAAATGGAAGAAACATTTCTTATCCTAGATTAGGTATCGTAATAGACAGTGAAGTTATAACTTCAAAGAAAGAGCTGCTGTTGAAGTTAGGACCCAATTTGTAGTTCTGTCATAGTATATTACATTAAAGATATTCTTCATAAAATTATTAAAATTTGGTTTAAAAATACCTAACAAAAGCACACTGTTCTCTGTTCATTTGAATGAAAAGCTTGTAATACCAGATTATGAAAATTAACTCTGCTGGTTACTTAATTAGATGAAAATTTTTGTCAGTGATAACTTATATTTTCCACTTACACTGATTATGGATTCCCTCTGATGAAATAGAATTATGTTCAATTTTGGTACCTAGAGTGAAGGTGTGTCTATCTGAGATAGATGTCTGCTGATAATAGATAGTGGAATGCAGACATCAATTGGCTGAACACGGGTTTCTGGCATCATTTTAGTCTCTGGGGGGCATCCCACCTACCTTTGAGAAGGATAGAAGTGTCCAGTGCCTCCTGTGTCAGTTCTGTGTAGGTATTTTTGGATAACTTATGACATGTCGAATCACACTGTTAAGTACGTTTAGGATGCTATGTCCTACCCCTAATTGACAGAGCCTTGAGAACTGTCTAGTTTGAAAGGTACTTGCTTTCTAGCTGCCATTGGTTATATTGATTACGTCTCCGTTGACCTCAGTGGAAGGTTAGTAGCTGGTCTTATGTGTTGGCAGATACACTGTAGATGTATAAAATTAGGTTGAGCTGAATCCTACCCTGGGACTGACTTTATCTAGCTTCATGTTTTCAGAGTTCTACTCTGTGAAGGGTTGCGCTGTTATACTGAATAGGTACAGTTTTACCATCAGAAAAGTTAACCATATCTGAGCTCAGTGAGCATTTAGGATGTTAAAAACTCAGTTGATCAGCTTATAATATGTACATTGTGTAATATGTACATTGTATTTGTGACTGTTGAGTGACCAGCTGTTGGGGTGTAAAGTTTCCAGGTGTTAACTGTATTTACACCTAGACAGACACCCAGAAAGCTGCTCAACTAATTTGATATCCTAAGTTTTATAATATTGTCTACTTGTTATTGCTGTAATTCTTTCGGGGTTTGGGGTTTTTTGGTTTCTCGTTTGGTTTTTTGCTTGGTTGGTTTGGTAGTTATTGGGTTTTTTTAATTAAAACATTCCTGTACCTCTGTGTCATGATACTACCAAACAACACTTTGAAAATGTACTGCACGTTACAGACTTCCCTCTGGCTAGTCTTGCTCTTTTGTGGAAACGGTGTGACATTTCTTTTTGTAGGAGGCATATCTTGTTTTTATCTTGCCCAGGTCTGCCTCTCTGCAGTTAGCTAGGTTTTTTGGAGTATTTGTACGTGTAACTCCAGTTTAATAGATATAAAATATATATATGCAATGTATTCATCAAAATCTGAACAGAAGACATGGTGTGCACCAAGACACAAAATCAGGAATTAGAAATGATTCAGTTAACTCTAAATTAGCATACATATGACTGTTTTACTTCCCTACCTTTTCTTTCATTCTTTCCTGTTTTAAGGATATAGTACATTCTCTTCCAGTCTGTGTCAATTCCAGGCAATATTATGTTTTTATCAGGAAGGCAACCAGATAGGTCCCTGAAACGTAATCAAATAGTGTAAATTACTGGTTGTTTGGTGTAGCAGTATGACAACAAAAATCACATTTACTAAGGCCTTTATACAGATAAAATGGGAGCCCGTGCATGTTTTCATTATTATCCCCTGTATCTGAATTTTGTCCTTTTTTTTTCCCCATAGTTAAATTTATAGATAAACTTGACTTTTTAAAAAAAGATTAATCTCAGCTTTCTTCCTTGTTCCTTATCCTCATCCTTCCTCCCTGATGCTTGGACTCCAAAAAGTCCCATGTAATTGATACATAGGAAAGTCTTTTGTCATACTCTCTTTCTTGTCTGCAAAAGTGACTTCCATTGTGTTGGGTTGAATGTTGTGTTATCAGGGAGGAAGATGAGTGACATAGCAATGGGTGTGCAAATCCAGCATAGCTACAGAATTTTCTCCATGCAAATCAGCACTAGGACTTTTCTTTGCTGTTACTTCACAGGTAGCTTCTGCTTCTGACTAATACAGCTGCAACATCTGTGCTGATTTGTAAGCAAATGACTGTGGAAATATAGTAATTGCGGAGGTGATAGGTTACTAAATTTAACTTCATGTTGATTTCATATTATTTCTTTTATCAAATCTGCATTAATTATTTTCAATTGATAAAATTCCTGAAAACTTTTCAAAATGTTTAGTCACCTGGATATTACATTGCTTTTCTTCATTTTTTTTTAACGTTAAGTGCAATCTGCCAATATGTATTATGTAGGTCTTGTTGATTCAGGCTTCTAGTCTCCGTACAGATATGTATCTGTAGTTAATATTCTTAATTTTTTTCTCTCCATCTCTGTTTTCAGTAACTCAGAACTTCACCAGTTCTAATATCTCAAAAATTTTCACTGTTCTGGCCTTTGGGTTTGTGTTGTTTTTTACTAGCCTGCGTAACAGTCACTATTGCCACGTGTAGTCAGCGAGTTTATCATTTGTTAAAATGTAGACTAATGTGTAAAATGAAGTTTGTAAAAGAAACTTGCACTATATAAATACAATTATGTGAATGTTGAAGTTGTTGCATTTTAAGTAGCATTTGATATTTCAAAATGAAAGAAAAGGACCTGTTATCTATGAAAAGTAATTTTACTGTAAGAAACAGGAAAATGTCATAATCTGAGAAAATGGCATATCATAGTCCCTTATCAGAGGCAACTGAAACTGATCTAACTTGACATCAGGCTTTTCAGATCTGAAGAGGACTTTAAAGGAAATCTTGCCAATAACCGAAATTTGACTGTTACATGTTCTAGTGCCTTCAAATAATTTGCTGTCGTATTAAAAATAGGCTTATTCATACAGACACTTTAGTAGTGTGATGCTTTCATGTCATCTAGGCAGATAATTTTTATGCAGAGATACTGAAACACTTTTAATATTAACGGTTTGATTTACTATTACTTGCAGAGAGTCACTGTGCTTGAAGGTTTTATTGCCTTTTCCTGTCTTAATAAAGCACAAAGTGAGTGACTTCTCTATCCTGACAGTTTAGTATACCTTGTTTAAAGCCAAAGTGGCTCAATATTGAAGCTTCCCATTTGACTAATGCTGTTTTCTTAAAAAAATGAAATCTTCCCACTTTCTCCTCCTGGTATTCAGCTTGTAAAATAGGCTCAAATATTTATTTCAAATTTGGTTTTGTACCTTGTAATGCTTTTCCTGTGGTGTCAGGATGAAAGTGAATTGTGTTTCACTAAGAACATATTAAAAGTAAACTTGTGAAATAATCCCATGTCAAGAAGAGCAGAAAAAGTCAAACCAATTTCCACAGCAAATTGAAACTGTATTATATTTTATATTTTACACTTGAACTATGGTGATAGCCATTCTCTTGATTTGCCATGTGCATGTCTTTAACATCTTGTTAAATCTTACAGAATAACATGTGAAGGAGGAAGATCATCATAGGGTTGCCCAACAGTTGTAGCATCTAAAGATGCAGTGAAGCAGGCAATTGTGTAAAAATTATTTCAAAATATATTACTTCTTTCTGTAATTATTTCACCTTGTGGATTTGGGGAATGAATAAGAAGATAAGTGAGGAGAGATTTAACTCTTTATCTTACTATAGTAGATGGTGCATTTCAGTGGTAATACTTGAAGCTGTCAGAGACAGTGTAATGTTAACAGTCTTTGTTCTTTGATGGTTTGTCTTTTCTTTAAATATGAGTCTAATATATATTTTGAAAAGCAAAGCTGTGATTGTCATTCAGAAGGGGAAAAAATCCACGTATATTAAATATCAAAGCAACAGAGGAAAATTCAAACACACTTTTTATTTTCATCTTTAAATGTGTACTAACTGTTGGATAGTTTGGGGTTTTTTATTAACCTTTTTAAAGAAAAGTAAAACATTTATCCACTGTAAAAAAAATTAAAATCCTGAATGTTGCTGGATTAAGTTCATGTACAATTTCTGTAATCTTAAGAGAGAACACATTAGAACCTACCACAATATTTATACCTTTATAAAAACTTCATTGGAATTACTCACCTACACCATGGCATTGTCTGAAAATACTGATAGACTAACAGTCGTGCAGTAATGAGAAGGTGTAACATGAAGACAATAACAGATAAATAAACTAAATATTATGGAGCTTTTTTTTCCTAAGGGGAAAATAAAACAAAACAAGAAAAAACAAACTTAGGATACTGAGTGTTAACAGCTCTCTGAAATGTATAGTGCTAAAATAACATTTTGGACCCCATAGTGGAGCATCACTGTGAAATACTTGTAACTTCATTGTTATATGAGAGAAAAAGTACACTTCAGTTCCATTTCAGTTCATTCTTGAACTGTTGGCCAAGCATTTCTTTTCCTCTACTACTGTTTCCTGTGTGCTTCCAAACTCTTATTCTGAACAGACTTTTATGAGCAGTATTTTGCCTCCTGCTAGAGCATGTATGGTTGGTAATGTCTTTTAACTCGTGTTAAATAGAGTCTTCAAAAACATTTTCAATGTCCAGTATTTTTGAACATGAGCTAGAAAAGAGAGAACTATGAAAATTATTATAAGGAGAAAATAATCATGGTGGGCTTTTTCTGTGGTTAGAAAAAGTTGCACAGAATTATTTCAAGAGCTGGGTTAGAGTGGAACTCTGTTCTCATTAGCTTTGCAACAGTAAAAAGAAGTAGATCCTTCTGTGATCCCCATAACATGTGATGTTATTTACACATGTATCAAAATCAGATTCTGCTATCTGTATCATGTTTTATTAATTTAAGGAGTAGAAGAGTCATGCTTTTTACATATAAAAAAGCCAGATGGAAGAACGTTGCATTTGGTTGCTTGTAGAACTGATAACATGTTTTATTTTCAAAGACAGGATTAGAAACCATTATCTTAGTTATTCAAAGCTCCCAATCAGTTTTTTACAGCAGTACTGACTGTACTTTACTCTGTGAATATATTTACTTATTCCCCCTTAATTAGTTCTGGTTTATGCTCCTATAATTGCTCTGCGCTGCAAGGATGAATTGGACAAATTATTTTTTTTCACTTATTTTTGTCTGGATAAAGCTGACTAACTCTCATTATGAGTGTATAGTAAAAAAAAACCAACAAAACCAAAACTGATGCAAATCATGTGCTATCTGCAATAACTACATGTATAAAGAATCTAAAAGCAGGAAATATTTTAGTGACTCATCCTTGTGTGGGATAAGGGAGGCATCCTTTCTTTTCTCTTTGCCAATTAGTAAGAATGTTGCTATTTTTTTCCAGGGACTTTTGGTTGCTCTACCAGATCTTATTAAAAGGATTGTCTTGTTGTTGATTTGGTTTGGGTTTGGTTTTGCTTTTAGTCTTTAGCAGTGCCATTTATGAGTCTGTGAGTGATGGTGACGCCTCCTGGTGATGAGCACAAAGATTAGTAGACAGCAAAAAATCCCACTTTTCAGTATTTAAGTTGAAAAACAAGACCTACTTGTCTATCTTTACGTCAGTATGTGTGTGTATAATGCATATTTTTTAAATATAGCGTAAACTATACCATTGTTTCATCAGTAACGCTTTTTTTTTCCTTAAATAAATCCTCACCTAGTAATGTAGTTCTTCATCTAGTAATGAAACCAAAATCTGTGATGACATGACAATTATAGTGGCAAATTCTCTTCACTCTTTATCAGGTGACTGCTGCATTCTTTTCTTCCACTCCTTCTGTCTGTCTACTAATTACATAACCTAAAGTTTCTGTAACCTTTCTTATTTTTCCCTGTCAGTCCTCTTGTAATTTTTCACATTAATGAAGTCTTTTGGGTAGAGGCTGTCCCCTTATTCTAATGCAGTGACACTTCAAGACACAAGCAAAATGCAAGGAATAAATAGTACTGGAGGACTGAAGGAAAAACACCATTTTGCCTGCTTGGCATGTAACCTGAGGCAGTAACTCCTTTGATATCTTTTGTGTGTTGAAGAACCGTTTTCAGGGTTCTCACACATCTCCAGAGAAACTAGTGGGTATGTGAATATGAAGTTTGAAATGAGTATCTTTGAACAGTTTCCCAGTTTAATTTGGGACATCATCTTTTTATTCCTGCCTTAAAATTTCTGTTATGGAAATGCTTTGCAGGGCTTACCATTGCCTTAGTGTTCTGTTTTCCATCTCCATAATTACAGTCTTTCAGAAAAGACAAAATGCCTCAGTTTGTAGGCCAGGTTTTCAGATATTGTTCAGTATTGAATCCCAATAAGTTGTGGAAGGAGAGAGGGTGTGCAAAGAAATGGATTCCTGTGATGCAGTTAGAAGAGTTGAATCTTCATTTGAATTAGGTAAAAAAATAGCTGTTGGTGAGAAACACACCATTGTCATAAAAACACATGCAATATTTAATGTAGTTGGTTTCAGTTAATACCAAAAAGCCAACTTACTTCTGTTTTTACAATGGGAAATAGATGTTTTATGGTGCTGTTAAAATGTATAGCTATAAAACTGTTCCTATATATTTGAAACCTATATGATAAATTTTTTTACAATGATACCTTACTATTTTAACACATGGTGGTGGAGAGAAGTTGAGATTTATTTGCTTCTTTCTGAAAAGTACCCGGTTCTCCTCCCTGCACTCCTAAACAGGGAAGAAACTGCGAGAGGATTAACTACTCTTTTTGTTCCTGCTAGTCAGACAAATAAAGCTTACCTTCAGGTTTGCCCATGTTTCAAACTTGGATTATTATGTGTACAGCAGTGGCTTTACTTTGAAGAGTGGCACCAGAGACTATAAAAAAAATCTTCGTTAAAAAGTTGCATTCATCTGGGTTGGCAATAATACCGATACACAGATTGTTATTAAGCTTTGATGTTTGTTTATCAGCATAAGATAAAACAGTTGATGAAAATATAAATTAGGTTGCCTTTATTTTCACTGTGGGGAAAGTTAAGACACACGTTATTTGAAAAGTAGGAATCTAACAAATGGATTTCCAGTTCAATCTTAATTACTTATGAAGGGGGAGAATGTAAAATACAGTAGAGTGAGTTTCAAATGAATATAGTTGTTCAGGCTCTGTTTCTCATTCAGTATTTTAGATACTTCTATTTTTCTAATGTACTTCCTCAATTGTTAAAATTGCTTAAAGTATTATGGATTACAGATTTTTATTTTCTAGTTCAAATTTAACATTCTCTTCAGGTGATAGTTTCTCTTCGATTAAATAGCTTTAGTTTCTGCTACAGGTCATGGCCACAACTAATATTTCATTAATCCTTTCTCTCTTTTTATTCAGATGATACTTAGCATAGTGGCTTAGTTATTCCAAGTTGTTACCACATGAGACTTGTATTTAGACTCTTTTAAGTTTACATGTCTACAGTGTTTAAACTCTCATTGGTTTCGGTAGAATTCTACTTATGTAGTCAATAGAACTAATATTTTTTTTGTCCTGAATTGGGCACTCATATTGGGTCAGTTGAGTAGATCTAGTCAATAGAGAAAGTAGTTGCTTATATTGGGATTTGAAACTCCTGGCCCGCATGAAAACAGCTACAGAACATACACCTTAATTTAGTATATGAGTCTAACTTGATAACTACCTTTCATCTTCCTGTGTCTTTGTTTAAAAAACAAACAAAAAAAGAAGTATATATATGGATTTCTTTATTTCCAAATGAAACATCACTTACGTATATTGGTATTGTCAGATGTGATTCTGAAAGGTTATAAATGATATAATTTGCAAGTACAAGCTTTTATATAATGAATAGAATGCTAATCCTGTTGTAGAATTTCTGATTTACTTAAGAAACTGTAGTCATTAAAGGAATTATTTTATATTTTAAAGTGATATGTTTTGCTTCTTCCAGATGGTCCTCGGCCCTCACAGAAAGAAATCATATCACTAAGGGCATTTATGCTTCTGTTTTTGAAACAACTTATATTGAAGGTAAAACAGTCTATTCCAATTCAAAAACACTGAGATCTGCTATATAAATGTAATAGGAGCTTTCACAGTAGTAAATTTGTAATACCTCTCAGATACTGTGTCTGTTTATGGGTAATCTTAATGTTCATGCACATACTCCTAATCAACACAAAGGTAGTAAATCCATACAATATTTCTTCTTAACTTCACCAAACTATGCTATATGTATTAATTGTACTTGCAGAAACAGTATGTGACACTATAGAACTTTTCATTTATTTGGGCTTTTCTTTTGTGATAGTAGATACTTGTATGATTGATCAAATGAAAAAGGTAATGGCAGTTAAGTTAGTTATTGCTTCTCTTCTCTTCTCTTCTCTTCTCTTCTCTTCTCTTCTCTTCTCTTCTCTTCTCTTCTCTTCTCTTCTCTTC